>OY292442.1:9190000-9201042 GCA_958496245.1 Perizoma flavofasciatum
TTCCAGCCAGTATCAGGGCTGAATTTAGGGAGACGGTGCGGTATGCTTTGCAAAGCTTCTGGGCGAATGCTCTTTGCACTGTATTGAGCTGCTTTTTAATGCACAGTTTCTCTGTTGATGGTGCCCAGACGCTTGCAGCGTACATAATAACTGGCTCGACCACAGCGGTGTAAATCGTGCGGATTACCTCGGGGTGGAGGCCCCAGCTGATCCTGGCGGTTTTGGCAAGCTGTTTGTACAGATTCAATGCTTTTTTACAAACGTTTGCTGCGTGGCTATTGAATGTCAGCTTGTTGTCAATTGTCAACCCTAAGATCTTAAACTCTGTTGACATACTGATGTCGATCCCCCCCATGCTCAGAAGTGGAGTGTCATGCTTCAGTTTCCGTGTAATCACCATTGCGTTTGTTTTGTGTGGCGCAAACTTTAATTTGTTTTTGACTCCCCACTCCTGAACATAGGCGAGAGCGGCATTTGCACGTCGCTGCACCTCCATCGCCGTGTCTCCGTCAAAAACCAAGACCACGTCGTCGGCGAAGGCCTGACAGTAGTCACCTCGCTTCTCAAGTCCCTTCAGAAGTGGGTCAAGGAGGAGGTTCCAGAGAATTGGGCCCCCAATGGAGCCCTGAACACATCCTTTGGTCGTCCTCTTAACGTGTTGTTCTCCAGCGTATACCACTTGTACACTTCTGTTGTTAAGGTAACTGTCAATGATCCTCCTGATGTTAATGGGACAGTTTTCCTCCGCCAACCTGACTCTTATGGCAGGCCACCAGGCACTGTCGAAGGCTCCCTCTATGTCTAATGATATCAAAGTTATAAGTTTCTTCTGTTTTAATTTCGTACGTATGTGCTGCATCAAGACGTAGAGGGAGTCTTCCGTGCTCCTTTGGGGCATGAATCCGTATTGGCGTGTGCTCATTTTCGGTAGAATGTGCCATTTGACTCTGCCTATGATCAACTTCTCCAGAATCTTCCCCATCACTGGCAATAGTCCGATGGGCCTATATGACTTCGGGTCTGTGTATTTGTCCTTTCCTGGTTTCCTCAGTGGGACCACCGTTGCTTGTTTCCATATGTCTGGGAAATGAGATTTCTCCAGACACTTGTTTGCCAGTGATAGGTATACCTCGGGATCCTGGATTATTGCATGTTTGCAGATGTCGGCGGTTAGTCCATCTGATCCTGGGGCCTTTTTCGGGTTAAAGCTGTTCACCGCGATTTTAAGCTCCTCTAAGGTAAACGGTGGGTCATGGTTTTCATCATGTCCCAAACCATTTACTTGGTCAGCTTCATTTCGTGTACGCTGTTGCTCAGCATTATCTGCCTCTGGTTTATCATCTGGATAGAATGTCTCAGCTAGTAGGATGGCAGACTCTCTTCGATCCAGCACTTTCCCCTCCCTGATCAGAGGTAGATCTTCTTGTCTTTTTGTTGTCCTTCCTATGACCCGATAGATGCCTTCCCACATTCCTTCCTTATCCTGCTTTTCACAAAACTCCTTCCAGCTGTCAATTTGTGCCTTTTTAGCTTTTTGCTCATACTCTTCTTTTGTTCGCAGGTACTCTTCAACAACCCTCGCTCTTCGGATCGGCGCTGCACAACGGATTCTACGCCTCCTGGTGACGACGTGTTTCTTCAGCTCAGCGAGTTCTTCAGACCACCACGGTAAGGTAAGTTTATTGCATGTTTTATTTTTAGGTATACTACTATTGCATGCTTCTGTTATAATGTGTATGTATGTTTCTATATTTTCCTCTAGGTCTCTTTTATTAACTATTTTATCTATTTCTTCTTTGTTAAGTTTATTTTCTTCAAGCAATTGGGCCAGTTCCGCATGAAATTGGCTCCAATTTGCTTTCTTACTATTGTAAATTCTCGTTGTTCTTTTGATGTCTGTGCCGGTTGATTTTGTTAATCTGATTTTAAAAGTGATCGCGTTGTGGTCCGAACTCGTCATGCCGTCATCTACCCCCCAGTCTTCCACCAGATCCAGCATCTCCGTCGAGCAGGCCGTGATATCCACGTAGCTGGTGAGCAGCTTGGTACCTCTTACTGTGTCAAAAGTGGGGGTATCTCCTTCATTTAGCACATGCATGCCCATTTCCTCTATGGTGCCTACCATTTCCTCTCCTCTATTGTCAACTATTTTGCTACCCCACCATGTGCTTTTTGCGTTCGAATCGCCGCCTATTATGATTTTCATTGACCCAACTTTTTGCTCTATTTGTTTGAGCTTCTCCAGGTATGGATGTATTTCTTGGTCAGGCTCGAAGTAGAACGAGACTACTACAATCTCCCATGCGTGTGTTCGTATCTTCACCACTGCGATGTTATTTGTGGTGAATTCCGGGCACTGGATGACGTCCATTTCGTTGTCAAAGACAGCTATTGCTGCTTTTATGGTCCCGTCTCCTTGTGTTGTGTTCTGAAAGATTCGTACTCCCCTGTAGTGTCTCATTCTTCCTATCGCCCCGACGTACGGTTCCTGAAGCAGTGCAAGAGCCATCCTTTTTCCGTTTGCCTCAAGCATTAATTCTTGTGTTGCCAGTTCCTTTCTTTGCAAGTTTGCTTGGGCTATGAGGTATGGTCTTGCACTAGTTGGTGTCATTTGTCCACTTGAGACCACCTTAGCAATATGCTACGGTGGCTCTGGCCAATGCATCCCACTTCCTCCTTATAGCGCACTCTTGGCTAAAAGCGTTGTGGTCGATCTTTTCCAGCTTGGCATGTATGCAATTGCAGCATGATGGGGCTGCTCCAGCGAGCCAGTCAGCGCAGTCAGCCTTCTTGTGAGGTCCCCCGCAGTGGCTGCACTTTTCTACTGTCTCTTTGCAAAATCGTCTGCCATGCCCATAGCCCAGACAGAGCGAGCATTGCACTAGCGGTGACTGATCTGCAACTCGGATTCTTTGCAGATCGATGTGGACTTCTCCTGCATCGATCATCCGGTTCCACACTTTGGGAGACACTCTCAGTACTACGTGACTTGTGTGTGGGTTCCTGGTCTTCTTTCTGTATCTTATTTCGATTTTTTCTTCCTCTTTGTCTAGGCCTTTAAATATGCTTCCATTCTGGTTCCTCAGGGCGTTCAAGACGTCATCGTCGGTATTGTACTGAAGAACGTCCCTAAGGATCAGAAGAGGGTTTTTGTTCTTGACTTCCTCAACATTCAGATGTTCCTCCGCTTTCTTTAGCCGTTCCTTGACCTTTTCTCGTTCTTCTTCGGTCTTGCACCCAACTATGATTTTGCGGTCCTTCGCCTTTCTGACTCTGTCTACTTTTATCCATCCGTCTTTGGCGTTCACAACCTCTCTAATCCTGTTAAGGACCTCTTCCCCTGTCTCGTTCTCGTCCTTAGAGGAAACCACTACGGAGTGGAGCGCGGTTTGCTCACAAGGTTGCTTTCTGGGCTGACCCCCTGCAACACTTGCGTATGTGGCTTTCTCTAAGAACTCTTTCTGTTTCTCCATCGCTTCTTTCAATCTCTCCATCTTCTCGTTGTTTTCCCTAAGAAGTTTGCTGTGCTCTTCTATCTTCTTTTTGAGGTCATCTTCACCATTTCTTTTTTCGAGGAGCATTCCGAGTTCCTCTTCTTTCCCGTTTTCTTCGATTGCCGGTTTTCCTTTGGCGTTTCCTGCTTCTGCTTCCTTTACCAACCTATATAGGCGTTCCACAGCTTGAGTAACTTCGGTTTTAATGTCTGTGCGAAGATTTCTGGAGTTGTTTAGATGAAGTTTGGCCTTATTAAGGCAGGCCCTCGCTTCCGCAGTTCTATTTGCGTATACCGGCTTGTTAGGTACCGGGGGGCTCCCCACATCTTCTCCTGATAGTCTTCTTGTCGTTATTTCAGCCGCTGGTGGCTTCCCAACCTTGGTCGGCGGCGGCGTTACAAACATGGTAACTATGTATTCCCTCTGTCAAATCTAATTTTTTAAAATCAGCAACTTTCAAAATTTTCCCTACACAAAAGTGGCTGAATTCGATATACCCAATCCTACAAAGGGTGGGTGGGAGGGCGATTTTTTGCGATTTCTCGCCTCTAATATGTTGTTTTCTGTTTCAGGTACACGCGGGGACGACGGGCGACGCCGCTGCAGCTGCTGGAGGTGCTGAGATCGACCAATCTACACGAAAAAGTCGTAAAAAATGCGTATTTCCTCACGAAAACCGCAAAAATGACGCAATTTCAAAGTAAATTGGTGTTTTCTCTTCAGGAATGGACCCTGGGGCCACCGATTCACACCGCGCCACACGCAGGTACACAGAAAATGTTATCTGAGCCGAAATTAATTACTGTAAGTTACTTATAAAGAGTTGTTAAAAAGTTTTGAAATTTTGAAAATAACGTTTCAAATCTAAAGTTTCCAAAGAATGTAGGCAAATCCAATTAAATATTTAGGCAGGGGATAGAAGGGCGCTGCGGATGAAGTCCTTGACACAATTATTCAGAAAAATTATTTTCTCAAAAATCTATAAAATGTATGAAATCTGACTGGGGTACCAAGACTTTTGCCAAGGAAAATTTTGAAGTTTTCAACTTTTTGCGATTTCTCGCCTCTAATATGTTGTTTTCTGTTTCAGGTACACGCGGGGACGACGGGCGACGCCGCTGCAGCTGCTGGAGGTGCTGAGATCGACCAATCTACACGAAAAAGTCGTAAAAAATGCGTATTTCCTCACGAAAACCGCAAAAATGACGCAATTTCAAAGTAAATTGGTGTTTTCTCTTCAGGAATGGACCCTGGGGCCACCGATTCACACCGCGCCACACGCAGGTACACAGAAAATGTTATCTGAGCCGAAATTAATTACTGTAAGTTACTTATAAAGAGTTGTTAAAAAGTTTTGAAATTTTGAAAATAACGTTTCAAATCTAAAGTTTCCAAAGAATGTAGGCAAATCCAATTAAATATTTAGGCAGGGGATAGAAGGGCGCTGCGGATGAAGTCCTTGACACAATTATTCAGAAAAATTATTTTCTCAAAAATCTATAAAATGTATGAAATCTGACTGGGGTACCAAGACTTTTGCCAAGGAAAATTTTGAAGTTTTCAACTTTTTGCGATTTCTCGCCTCTAATATGTTGTTTTCTGTTTCAGGTACACGCGGGGACGACGGGCGACGCCGCTGCAGCTGCTGGAGGTGCTGAGATCGACCAATCTACACGAAAAAGTCGTAAAAAATGCGTATTTCCTCACGAAAACCGCAAAAATGACGCAATTTCAAAGTAAATTGGTGTTTTCTCTTCAGGAATGGACCCTGGGGCCACCGATTCACACCGCGCCACACGCAGGTACACAGAAAATGTTATCTGAGCCGAAATTAATTACTGTAAGTTACTTATAAAGAGTTGTTAAAAAGTTTTGAAATTTTGAAAATAACGTTTCAAATCTAAAGTTTCCAAAGAATGTAGGCAAATCCAATTAAATATTTAGGCAGGGGATAGAAGGGCGCTGCGGATGAAGTCCTTGACACAATTATTCAGAAAAATTATTTTCTCAAAAATCTATGGTTAGGTTAGGTTAGGTTAGGTTAGGTTAGGTTAGGTTAGGTTAGGTTAGGTTAGGTTAGGTTAGGTTAGGTTAGGTTAGGTTAGGTTAGGTTAGGTTAGGTTAGGTTAGGTTAGGTTAGGTTAGGTTAGGTTAGGTTAGGTTAGGTTAGGTTAGGTTAGGTTAGGTTAGGTTAGGTTAGGTTAGGTTAGGTTAGGTTAGGTTAGGTTAGGTTAGGTTAGGTTAGGTTAGGTTAGGTTAGGTTAGGTTAGGTTAGGTTAGGTTAGGTTAGGTTAGGTTAGGTTAGGTTAGGTTAGGTTAGGTTAGGTTAGGTTAGGTTAGGTTAGGTTAGGTTAGGTTAGGTTAGGTTAGGTTAGGTTAGGTTAGGTTAGGTTAGGTTAGGTTAGGTTAGGTTAGGTTAGGTTAGGTTAGGTTAGGTTAGGTTAGGTTAGGTTAGGTTAGGTTAGGTTAGGTTAGGTTAGGTTAGGTTAGGTTAGGTTAGGTTAGGTTAGGTTAGGTTAGGTTAGGTTAGGTTAGGTTAGGTTAGGTTAGGTTAGGTTAGGTTAGGTTAGGTTAGGTTAGGTTAGGTTAGGTTAGGTTAGGTTAGGTTAGGTTAGGTTAGGTTAGGTTAGGTTAGGTTAGGTTAGGTTAGGTTAGGTTAGGTTAGGTTAGGTTAGGTTAGGTTAGGTTAGGTTAGGTTAGGTTAGGTTAGGTTAGGTTAGGTTAGGTTAGGTTAGGTTAGGTTAGGTTAGGTTAGGTTAGGTTAGGTTAGGTTAGGTTAGGTTAGGTTAGGTTAGGTTAGGTTAGGTTAGGTTAGGTTAGGTTAGGTTAGGTTAGGTTAGGTTAGGTTAGGTTAGGTTAGGTTAGGTTAGGTTAGGTTAGGTTAGGTTAGGTTAGGTTAGGTTAGGTTAGGTTAGGTTAGGTTAGGTTAGGTTAGGTTAGGTTAGGTTAGGTTAGGTTAGGTTAGGTTAGGTTAGGTTAGGTTAGGTTAGGTTAGGTTAGGTTAGGTTAGGTTAGGTTAGGTTAGGTTAGGTTAGGTTAGGTTAGGTTAGGTTAGGTTAGGTTAGGTTAGGTTAGGTTAGGTTAGGTTAGGTTAGGTTAGGTTAGGTTAGGTTAGGTTAGGTTAGGTTAGGTTAGGTTAGGTTAGGTTAGGTTAGGTTAGGTTAGGTTAGGTTAGGTTAGGTTAGGTTAGGTTAGGTTAGGTTAGGTTAGGTTAGGTTAGGTTAGGTTAGGTTAGGTTAGGTTAGGTTAGGTTAGGTTAGGTTAGGTTAGGTTAGGTTAGGTTAGGTTAGGTTAGGTTAGGTTAGGTTAGGTTAGGTTAGGTTAGGTTAGGTTAGGTTAGGTTAGGTTAGGTTAGGTTAGGTTAGGTTAGGTTAGGTTAGGTTAGGTTAGGTTAGGTTAGGTTAGGTTAGGTTAGGTTAGGTTAGGTTAGGTTAGGTTAGGTTAGGTTAGGTTAGGTTAGGTTAGGTTAGGTTAGGTTAGGTTAGGTTAGGTTAGGTTAGGTTAGGTTAGGTTAGGTTAGGTTAGGTTAGGTTAGGTTAGGTTAGGTTAGGTTAGGTTAGGTTAGGTTAGGTTAGGTTAGGTTAGGTTAGGTTAGGTTAGGTTAGGTTAGGTTAGGTTAGGTTAGGTTAGGTTAGGTTAGGTTAGGTTAGGTTAGGTTAGGTTAGGTTAGGTTAGGTTAGGTTAGGTTAGGTTAGGTTAGGTTAGGTTAGGTTAGGTTAGGTTAGGTTAGGTTAGGTTAGGTTAGGTTAGGTTAGGTTAGGTTAGGTTAGGTTAGGTTAGGTTAGGTTAGGTTAGGTTAGGTTAGGTTAGGTTAGGTTAGGTTAGGTTAGGTTAGGTTAGGTTAGGTTAGGTTAGGTTAGGTTAGGTTAGGTTAGGTTAGGTTAGGTTAGGTTAGGTTAGGTTAGGTTAGGTTAGGTTAGGTTAGGTTAGGTTAGGTTAGGTTAGGTTAGGTTAGGTTAGGTTAGGTTAGGTTAGGTTAGGTTAGGTTAGGTTAGGTTAGGTTAGGTTAGGTTAGGTTAGGTTAGGTTAGGTTAGGTTAGGTTAGGTTAGGTTAGGTTAGGTTAGGTTAGGTTAGGTTAGGTTAGGTTAGGTTAGGTTAGGTTAGGTTAGGTTAGGTTAGGTTAGGTTAGGTTAGGTTAGGTTAGGTTAGGTTAGGTTAGGTTAGGTTAGGTTAGGTTAGGTTAGGTTAGGTTAGGTTAGGTTAGGTTAGGTTAGGTTAGGTTAGGTTAGGTTAGGTTAGGTTAGGTTAGGTTAGGTTAGGTTAGGTTAGGTTAGGTTAGGTTAGGTTAGGTTAGGTTAGGTTAGGTTAGGTTAGGTTAGGTTAGGTTAGGTTAGGTTAGGTTAGGTTAGGTTAGGTTAGGTTAGGTTAGGTTAGGTTAGGTTAGGTTAGGTTAGGTTAGGTTAGGTTAGGTTAGGTTAGGTTAGGTTAGGTTAGGTTAGGTTAGGTTAGGTTAGGTTAGGTTAGGTTAGGTTAGGTTAGGTTAGGTTAGGTTAGGTTAGGTTAGGTTAGGTTAGGTTAGGTTAGGTTAGGTTAGGTTAGGTTAGGTTAGGTTAGGTTAGGTTAGGTTAGGTTAGGTTAGGTTAGGTTAGGTTAGGTTAGGTTAGGTTAGGTTAGGTTAGGTTAGGTTAGGTTAGGTTAGGTTAGGTTAGGTTAGGTTAGGTTAGGTTAGGTTAGGTTAGGTTAGGTTAGGTTAGGTTAGGTTAGGTTAGGTTAGGTTAGGTTAGGTTAGGTTAGGTTAGGTTAGGTTAGGTTAGGTTAGGTTAGGTTAGGTTAGGTTAGGTTAGGTTAGGTTAGGTTAGGTTAGGTTAGGTTAGGTTAGGTTAGGTTAGGTTAGGTTAGGTTAGGTTAGGTTAGGTTAGGTTAGGTTAGGTTAGGTTAGGTTAGGTTAGGTTAGGTTAGGTTAGGTTAGGTTAGGTTAGGTTAGGTTAGGTTAGGTTAGGTTAGGTTAGGTTAGGTTAGGTTAGGTTAGGTTAGGTTAGGTTAGGTTAGGTTAGGTTAGGTTAGGTTAGGTTAGGTTAGGTTAGGTTAGGTTAGGTTAGGTTAGGTTAGGTTAGGTTAGGTTAGGTTAGGTTAGGTTAGGTTAGGTTAGGTTAGGTTAGGTTAGGTTAGGTTAGGTTAGGTTAGGTTAGGTTAGGTTAGGTTAGGTTAGGTTAGGTTAGGTTAGGTTAGGTTAGGTTAGGTTAGGTTAGGTTAGGTTAGGTTAGGTTAGGTTAGGTTAGGTTAGGTTAGGTTAGGTTAGGTTAGGTTAGGTTAGGTTAGGTTAGGTTAGGTTAGGTTAGGTTAGGTTAGGTTAGGTTAGGTTAGGTTAGGTTAGGTTAGGTTAGGTTAGGTTAGGTTAGGTTAGGTTAGGTTAGGTTAGGTTAGGTTAGGTTAGGTTAGGTTAGGTTAGGTTAGGTTAGGTTAGGTTAGGTTAGGTTAGGTTAGGTTAGGTTAGGTTAGGTTAGGTTAGGTTAGGTTAGGTTAGGTTAGGTTAGGTTAGGTTAGGTTAGGTTAGGTTAGGTTAGGTTAGGTTAGGTTAGGTTAGGTTAGGTTAGGTTAGGTTAGGTTAGGTTAGGTTAGGTTAGGTTAGGTTAGGTTAGGTTAGGTTAGGTTAGGTTAGGTTAGGTTAGGTTAGGTTAGGTTAGGTTAGGTTAGGTTAGGTTAGGTTAGGTTAGGTTAGGTTAGGTTAGGTTAGGTTAGGTTAGGTTAGGTTAGGTTAGGTTAGGTTAGGTTAGGTTAGGTTAGGTTAGGTTAGGTTAGGTTAGGTTAGGTTAGGTTAGGTTAGGTTAGGTTAGGTTAGGTTAGGTTAGGTTAGGTTAGGTTAGGTTAGGTTAGGTTAGGTTAGGTTAGGTTAGGTTAGGTTAGGTTAGGTTAGGTTAGGTTAGGTTAGGTTAGGTTAGGTTAGGTTAGGTTAGGTTAGGTTAGGTTAGGTTAGGTTAGGTTAGGTTAGGTTAGGTTAGGTTAGGTTAGGTTAGGTTAGGTTAGGTTAGGTTAGGTTAGGTTAGGTTAGGTTAGGTTAGGTTAGGTTAGGTTAGGTTAGGTTAGGTTAGGTTAGGTTAGGTTAGGTTAGGTTAGGTTAGGTTAGGTTAGGTTAGGTTAGGTTAGGTTAGGTTAGGTTAGGTTAGGTTAGGTTAGGTTAGGTTAGGTTAGGTTAGGTTAGGTTAGGTTAGGTTAGGTTAGGTTAGGTTAGGTTAGGTTAGGTTAGGTTAGGTTAGGTTAGGTTAGGTTAGGTTAGGTTAGGTTAGGTTAGGTTAGGTTAGGTTAGGTTAGGTTAGGTTAGGTTAGGTTAGGTTAGGTTAGGTTAGGTTAGGTTAGGTTAGGTTAGGTTAGGTTAGGTTAGGTTAGGTTAGGTTAGGTTAGGTTAGGTTAGGTTAGGTTAGGTTAGGTTAGGTTAGGTTAGGTTAGGTTAGGTTAGGTTAGGTTAGGTTAGGTTAGGTTAGGTTAGGTTAGGTTAGGTTAGGTTAGGTTAGGTTAGGTTAGGTTAGGTTAGGTTAGGTTAGGTTAGGTTAGGTTAGGTTAGGTTAGGTTAGGTTAGGTTAGGTTAGGTTAGGTTAGGTTAGGTTAGGTTAGGTTAGGTTAGGTTAGGTTAGGTTAGGTTAGGTTAGGTTAGGTTAGGTTAGGTTAGGTTAGGTTAGGTTAGGTTAGGTTAGGTTAGGTTAGGTTAGGTTAGGTTAGGTTAGGTTAGGTTAGGTTAGGTTAGGTTAGGTTAGGTTAGGTTAGGTTAGGTTAGGTTAGGTTAGGTTAGGTTAGGTTAGGTTAGGTTAGGTTAGGTTAGGTTAGGTTAGGTTAGGTTAGGTTAGGTTAGGTTAGGTTAGGTTAGGTTAGGTTAGGTTAGGTTAGGTTAGGTTAGGTTAGGTTAGGTTAGGTTAGGTTAGGTTAGGTTAGGTTAGGTTAGGTTAGGTTAGGTTAGGTTAGGTTAGGTTAGGTTAGGTTAGGTTAGGTTAGGTTAGGTTAGGTTAGGTTAGGTTAGGTTAGGTTAGGTTAGGTTAGGTTAGGTTAGGTTAGGTTAGGTTAGGTTAGGTTAGGTTAGGTTAGGTTAGGTTAGGTTAGGTTAGGTTAGGTTAGGTTAGGTTAGGTTAGGTTAGGTTAGGTTAGGTTAGGTTAGGTTAGGTTAGGTTAGGTTAGGTTAGGTTAGGTTAGGTTAGGTTAGGTTAGGTTAGGTTAGGTTAGGTTAGGTTAGGTTAGGTTAGGTTAGGTTAGGTTAGGTTAGGTTAGGTTAGGTTAGGTTAGGTTAGGTTAGGTTAGGTTAGGTTAGGTTAGGTTAGGTTAGGTTAGGTTAGGTTAGGTTAGGTTAGGTTAGGTTAGGTTAGGTTAGGTTAGGTTAGGTTAGGTTAGGTTAGGTTAGGTTAGGTTAGGTTAGGTTAGGATAGGTTAGGTTAGGTTAGGTTAGGTTAGGTTAGGTTAGGTTAGGTTAGGTTAGGTTAGGTTAGGTTAGGTTAGGTTAGGTTAGGTTAGGTTAGGTTAGGTTAGGTTAGGTTAGGTTAGGTTAGGTTAGGTTAGGTTAGGTTAGGTTAGGTTAGGTTAGGTTAGGTTAGGTTAGGTTAGGTTAGGTTAGGTTAGGTTAGGTT
>OY292443.1:0-2500 GCA_958496245.1 Perizoma flavofasciatum
GTGTGCCCGCGTGTGGTTGCGGTGTGTGTCGGTGGTCCCAGGGTCCAGTTTACAGGAGAAACACCAAATTTCCAGGAATTTGCGTAATTTTCGTTAATTTTCGCAAGAAAATTACGCATTTTGCAACTTTTCCTTGGAAATTGGTGGCTCCCAGCACCTCCAGCAGCTGGAACAGCATCGCCCGACGTCCCCGCGTGTACCTGCAACAGAAAAAATCAAATTAGAGACAAGAAATCGCAAAAAATCGCCCTCCCACCCTCCCTTAGGAGGATTGAGTATATAGACTTGACCTTTTTTTTGGGGAAGGAAATATTTTGAAAGGTGGTAGATTCGTATTTTGACCGTGAAATAAGTTGACAGGAGCCTTCTAGGTTTATACATACTTTGTAGACAAACTACAGAGTATACAACTTGACAGGCTTTTTAGCCTTTAGTTGGACATTCACCAACTATTTAGGGGATTTTACCTATTTCAGGTACAAAACACTCCGCATTAGTCGAATCGATCGCTCCTTGACCAACCTTGTCTAGAATTAGGAGGAAAACTTATAATTAAGATCTTAAGTAACTACTGACCTGTATACTTACCTGTATACTTACAGTATACTTACCAGCTATACAAACCTGTACATACTCCACTTGACTGGACACGGTTGCAGACATCAGTACCTGAAAATAATAAAAAGAATTAGATTAAATTGACATAGGTAATTAAGAATTAATTTTTAGTATATACAATTTTAACTTACGATTTATTTACAACTTTTACAAATTTATTTAACTACTTTACATTTCTACATTTTAATTTACGCATATTTACAACTTTTACAAATTTACAAGCGTCTTAATCAATACAAATCTATTTATAGTTAGGTTAGGTAAAGTGAGTGAAGTTCCTCACAATGTTTGGCATTCGAACACCTGACGCCAAGCAAACAAGAAACAGAAAAGCGGAGCAGGACAAAACTAAGGAGATGGAACTCACATGGAAAGAAGGAGAAATTAAACAGCAGAGCAGTGTGAGAAGAAGTATTGGAGAATGGGAGTCAGGTAAACCGGACACACTCTCCAGAACTTCTACTACTCCCAAAAAAGTCCCACCGGTGGAACTCCCAAAGCCGAAGACTGCACCAGCAAACCAAAGTGGTCCTAACACCCGACCAGTAGCACGAAGGGTGTCAGTTGAGGCAGTGGAAAGTCCACCTAAACAAGAAAATATAAAGCACAATGATAGACTGTCAGAGGCAAGAGCGTGTGTTATGAAAGCAAAATTAAACCTAGCAAATTCAAGAAACATAAAAACTGAAATAAAAATAGAGGTGACTAAAGCGATAGAAAGGCTCTTTCAATTAGTGAAAGAGTCCGAAAGCACGAAAGGACAAGGAACGAAGAAACAAATTGAAAAAGAGAAGAAAGAAGAACCACAGAAGATTGAAGAACAAAGGAAACTAGAGACAGAAATAGCAAGAGATGACAGTGAGTTGATAAAACGAATAGAAGAGCACACGAAAGCAATGAAAGAAAATACTGAAAAGATAGAAAAGTTGAAAGAAACGCTAGAAAAACACCAGGAGAAAGTTTCATACGCGAGTGCGGCAGCGGCGTCCACTAGGAGAATTCCAGTGAAACAGACCGCGCTGCACTCTGTTGTAGTCACATCGAAAGATGACCAAGAAACTGGAGAACAAGTACTAAACAGAATCAGGGAAGCAATAAACGCAAAAGATGGAGGAATCACTGTGGAAAGAATTAGGAAAGCAAAGGACCAAAAGGTTATAGTAGGATGTAGAACGGAAGAAGAAAGGAGACAAGTACAGGAAAGACTCAAAAGAGCAGAAGAACACCTTAATGTAGAAAAAATGAAAAACAAAAATCCTCTTATTATACTAAGGGGTGTCTTCAAGTTTAACAGCGACGAAGACATCCTTAACTCTTTGAGTAATCAGAATAAGGATGTCTTCGGCGACTTAGACTTGAAGACAGAAATTATAGAATTTGCATACAAAAAGAAAACGCATAACATTCATGCACACCACGTCGTCATGAGGGTTCCTCCCAGAATCTGGCAGAGGATGGTAGATGCCGGATCCGTCCGCATCGACCTCCAACGCGTACGAGTGGCTGACCAGTCACCACTGGTCCAGTGTTCTCTCTGCCTTGGCTACGGTCACGGCAGACGCTATTGCGGAGAGACACTGGAGAAGTGCAGCCACTGCGGAGGAGCTCACGTGAAGACGGAGTGTGAAAAATGGAAGGCTGGAGTGTCCCCTTCCTGCTGTAATTGTGCACATGCTAAGGCAGAAAATACAGCTCATAACGCCTTCAGCCAGGAGTGCACAATCAGGCAGAAATGGGACGCTCTAGCCAGAGCAACCATAGCCTACTGCTAAGGGCAAAAACGCGGAACATCAGCAGGCAAAAGAACAGTTGTCCAAGCAAAAGGACCGTGGCAAAATGGAAACCTTGCCAAACCTTTTGCCAATGAAAAGCTGGAAAAGCC
>OY292443.1:5000-17500 GCA_958496245.1 Perizoma flavofasciatum
ACCTAACCTAACCTAACCTAACCTAACCTAACCTAACCTAACCTAACCTAACCTAACCTAACCTAACCTAACCTAACCTAACCTAACCTAACCTAACCTAACCTAACCTAACCTAACCTAACCTAACCTAACCTAACCTAACCTAACCTAACCTAACCTAACCTAACCTAACCTAACCTAACCTAACCTAACCTAACCTAACCTAACCTAACCTAACCTAACCTAACCTAACCTAACCTAACCTAACCTAACCTAACCTAACCTAACCTAACCTAACCTAACCTAACCTAACCTAACCTAACCTAACCTAACCTAACCTAACCTAACCTAACCTAACCTAACCTAACCTAACCTAACCTAACCTAACCTAACCTAACCTAACCTAACCTAACCTAACCTAACCTAACCTAACCTAACCTAACCTAACCTAACCTAACCTAACCTAACCTAACCTAACCTAACCTAACCTAACCTAACCTAACCTAACCTAACCTAACCTAACCTAACCTAACCTAACCTAACCTAACCTAACCTAACCTAACCTAACCTAACCTAACCTAACCTAACCTAACCTAACCTAACCTAACCTAACCTAACCTAACCTAACCTAACCTAACCTAACCTAACCTAACCTAACCTAACCTAACCTAACCTAACCTAACCTAACCTAACCTAACCTAACCTAACCTAACCTAACCTAACCTAACCTAACCTAACCTAACCTAACCTAACCTAACCTAACCTAACCTAACCTAACCTAACCTAACCTAACCTAACCTAACCTAACCTAACCTAACCTAACCTAACCTAACCTAACCTAACCTAACCTAACCTAACCTAACCTAACCTAACCTAACCTAACCTAACCTAACCTAACCTAACCTAACCTAACCTAACCTAACCTAACCTAACCTAACCTAACCTAACCTAACCTAACCTAACCTAACCTAACCTAACCTAACCTAACCTAACCTAACCTAACCTAACCTAACCTAACCTAACCTAACCTAACCTAACCTAACCTAACCTAACCTAACCTAACCTAACCTAACCTAACCTAACCTAACCTAACCTAACCTAACCTAACCTAACCTAACCTAACCTAACCTAACCTAACCTAACCTAACCTAACCTAACCTAACCTAACCTAACCTAACCTAACCTAACCTAACCTAACCTAACCTAACCTAACCTAACCTAACCTAACCTAACCTAACCTAACCTAACCTAACCTAACCTAACCTAACCTAACCTAACCTAACCTAACCTAACCTAACCTAACCTAACCTAACCTAACCTAACCTAACCTAACCTAACCTAACCTAACCTAACCTAACCTAACCTAACCTAACCTAACCTAACCTAACCTAACCTAACCTAACCTAACCTAACCTAACCTAACCTAACCTAACCTAACCTAACCTAACCTAACCTAACCTAACCTAACCTAACCTAACCTAACCTAACCTAACCTAACCTAACCTAACCTAACCTAACCTAACCTAACCTAACCTAACCTAACCTAACCTAACCTAACCTAACCTAACCTAACCTAACCTAACCTAACCTAACCTAACCTAACCTAACCTAACCTAACCTAACCTAACCTAACCTAACCTAACCTAACCTAACCTAACCTAACCTAACCTAACCTAACCTAACCTAACCTAACCTAACCTAACCTAACCTAACCTAACCTAACCTAACCTAACCTAACCTAACCTAACCTAACCTAACCTAACCTAACCTAACCTAACCTAACCTAACCTAACCTAACCTAACCTAACCTAACCTAACCTAACCTAACCTAACCTAACCTAACCTAACCTAACCTAACCTAACCTAACCTAACCTAACCTAACCTAACCTAACCTAACCTAACCTAACCTAACCTAACCTAACCTAACCTAACCTAACCTAACCTAACCTAACCTAACCTAACCTAACCTAACCTAACCTAACCTAACCTAACCTAACCTAACCTAACCTAACCTAACCTAACCTAACCTAACCTAACCTAACCTAACCTAACCTAACCTAACCTAACCTAACCTAACCTAACCTAACCTAACCTAACCTAACCTAACCTAACCTAACCTAACCTAACCTAACCTAACCTAACCTAACCTAACCTAACCTAACCTAACCTAACCTAACCTAACCTAACCTAACCTAACCTAACCTAACCTAACCTAACCTAACCTAACCTAACCTAACCTAACCTAACCTAACCTAACCTAACCTAACCTAACCTAACCTAACCTAACCTAACCTAACCTAACCTAACCTAACCTAACCTAACCTAACCTAACCTAACCTAACCTAACCTAACCTAACCTAACCTAACCTAACCTAACCTAACCTAACCTAACCTAACCTAACCTAACCTAACCTAACCTAACCTAACCTAACCTAACCTAACCTAACCTAACCTAACCTAACCTAACCTAACCTAACCTAACCTAACCTAACCTAACCTAACCTAACCTAACCTAACCTAACCTAACCTAACCTAACCTAACCTAACCTAACCTAACCTAACCTAACCTAACCTAACCTAACCTAACCTAACCTAACCTAACCTAACCTAACCTAACCTAACCTAACCTAACCTAACCTAACCTAACCTAACCTAACCTAACCTAACCTAACCTAACCTAACCTAACCTAACCTAACCTAACCTAACCTAACCTAACCTAACCTAACCTAACCTAACCTAACCTAACCTAACCTAACCTAACCTAACCTAACCTAACCTAACCTAACCTAACCTAACCTAACCTAACCTAACCTAACCTAACCTAACCTAACCTAACCTAACCTAACCTAACCTAACCTAACCTAACCTAACCTAACCTAACCTAACCTAACCTAACCTAACCTAACCTAACCTAACCTAACCTAACCTAACCTAACCTAACCTAACCTAACCTAACCTAACCTAACCTAACCTAACCTAACCTAACCTAACCTAACCTAACCTAACCTAACCTAACCTAACCTAACCTAACCTAACCTAACCTAACCTAACCTAACCTAACCTAACCTAACCTAACCTAACCTAACCTAACCTAACCTAACCTAACCTAACCTAACCTAACCTAACCTAACCTAACCTAACCTAACCTAACCTAACCTAACCTAACCTAACCTAACCTAACCTAACCTAACCTAACCTAACCTAACCTAACCTAACCTAACCTAACCTAACCTAACCTAACCTAACCTAACCTAACCTAACCTAACCTAACCTAACCTAACCTAACCTAACCTAACCTAACCTAACCTAACCTAACCTAACCTAACCTAACCTAACCTAACCTAACCTAACCTAACCTAACCTAACCTAACCTAACCTAACCTAACCTAACCTAACCTAACCTAACCTAACCTAACCTAACCTAACCTAACCTAACCTAACCTAACCTAACCTAACCTAACCTAACCTAACCTAACCTAACCTAACCTAACCTAACCTAACCTAACCTAACCTAACCTAACCTAACCTAACCTAACCTAACCTAACCTAACCTAACCTAACCTAACCTAACCTAACCTAACCTAACCTAACCTAACCTAACCTAACCTAACCTAACCTAACCTAACCTAACCTAACCTAACCTAACCTAACCTAACCTAACCTAACCTAACCTAACCTAACCTAACCTAACCTAACCTAACCTAACCTAACCTAACCTAACCTAACCTAACCTAACCTAACCTAACCTAACCTAACCTAACCTAACCTAACCTAACCTAACCTAACCTAACCTAACCTAACCTAACCTAACCTAACCTAACCTAACCTAACCTAACCTAACCTAACCTAACCTAACCTAACCTAACCTAACCTAACCTAACCTAACCTAACCTAACCTAACCTAACCTAACCTAACCTAACCTAACCTAACCTAACCTAACCTAACCTAACCTAACCTAACCTAACCTAACCTAACCTAACCTAACCTAACCTAACCTAACCTAACCTAACCTAACCTAACCTAACCTAACCTAACCTAACCTAACCTAACCTAACCTAACCTAACCTAACCTAACCTAACCTAACCTAACCTAACCTAACCTAACCTAACCTAACCTAACCTAACCTAACCTAACCTAACCTAACCTAACCTAACCTAACCTAACCTAACCTAACCTAACCTAACCTAACCTAACCTAACCTAACCTAACCTAACCTAACCTAACCTAACCTAACCTAACCTAACCTAACCTAACCTAACCTAACCTAACCTAACCTAACCTAACCTAACCTAACCTAACCTAACCTAACCTAACCTAACCTAACCTAACCTAACCTAACCTAACCTAACCTAACCTAACCTAACCTAACCTAACCTAACCTAACCTAACCTAACCTAACCTAACCTAACCTAACCTAACCTAACCTAACCTAACCTAACCTAACCTAACCTAACCTAACCTAACCTAACCTAACCTAACCTAACCTAACCTAACCTAACCTAACCTAACCTAACCTAACCTAACCTAACCTAACCTAACCTAACCTAACCTAACCTAACCTAACCTAACCTAACCTAACCTAACCTAACCTAACCTAACCTAACCTAACCTAACCTAACCTAACCTAACCTAACCTAACCTAACCTAACCTAACCTAACCTAACCTAACCTAACCTAACCTAACCTAACCTAACCTAACCTAACCTAACCTAACCTAACCTAACCTAACCTAACCTAACCTAACCTAACCTAACCTAACCTAACCTAACCTAACCTAACCTAACCTAACCTAACCTAACCTAACCTAACCTAACCTAACCTAACCTAACCTAACCTAACCTAACCTAACCTAACCTAACCTAACCTAACCTAACCTAACCTAACCTAACCTAACCTAACCTAACCTAACCTAACCTAACCTAACCTAACCTAACCTAACCTAACCTAACCTAACCTAACCTAACCTAACCTAACCTAACCTAACCTAACCTAACCTAACCTAACCTAACCTAACCTAACCTAACCTAACCTAACCTAACCTAACCTAACCTAACCTAACCTAACCTAACCTAACCTAACCTAACCTAACCTAACCTAACCTAACCTAACCTAACCTAACCTAACCTAACCTAACCTAACCTAACCTAACCTAACCTAACCTAACCTAACCTAACCTAACCTAACCTAACCTAACCTAACCTAACCTAACCTAACCTAACCTAACCTAACCTAACCTAACCTAACCTAACCTAACCTAACCTAACCTAACCTAACCTAACCTAACCTAACCTAACCTAACCTAACCTAACCTAACCTAACCTAACCTAACCTAACCTAACCTAACCTAACCTAACCTAACCTAACCTAACCTAACCTAACCTAACCTAACCTAACCTAACCTAACCTAACCTAACCTAACCTAACCTAACCTAACCTAACCTAACCTAACCTAACCTAACCTAACCTAACCTAACCTAACCTAACCTAACCTAACCTAACCTAACCTAACCTAACCTAACCTAACCTAACCTAACCTAACCTAACCTAACCTAACCTAACCTAACCTAACCTAACCTAACCTAACCTAACCTAACCTAACCTAACCTAACCTAACCTAACCTAACCTAACCTAACCTAACCTAACCTAACCTAACCTAACCTAACCTAACCTAACCTAACCTAACCTAACCTAACCTAACCTAACCTAACCTAACCTAACCTAACCTAACCTAACCTAACCTAACCTAACCTAACCTAACCTAACCTAACCTAACCTAACCTAACCTAACCTAACCTAACCTAACCTAACCTAACCTAACCTAACCTAACCTAACCTAACCTAACCTAACCTAACCTAACCTAACCTAACCTAACCTAACCTAACCTAACCTAACCTAACCTAACCTAACCTAACCTAACCTAACCTAACCTAACCTAACCTAACCTAACCTAACCTAACCTAACCTAACCTAACCTAACCTAACCTAACCTAACCTAACCTAACCTAACCTAACCTAACCTAACCTAACCTAACCTAACCTAACCTAACCTAACCTAACCTAACCTAACCTAACCTAACCTAACCTAACCTAACCTAACCTAACCTAACCTAACCTAACCTAACCTAACCTAACCTAACCTAACCTAACCTAACCTAACCTAACCTAACCTAACCTAACCTAACCTAACCTAACCTAACCTAACCTAACCTAACCTAACCTAACCTAACCTAACCTAACCTAACCTAACCTAACCTAACCTAACCTAACCTAACCTAACCTAACCTAACCTAACCTAACCTAACCTAACCTAACCTAACCTAACCTAACCTAACCTAACCTAACCTAACCTAACCTAACCTAACCTAACCTAACCTAACCTAACCTAACCTAACCTAACCTAACCTAACCTAACCTAACCTAACCTAACCTAACCTAACCTAACCTAACCTAACCTAACCTAACCTAACCTAACCTAACCTAACCTAACCTAACCTAACCTAACCTAACCTAACCTAACCTAACCTAACCTAACCTAACCTAACCTAACCTAACCTAACCTAACCTAACCTAACCTAACCTAACCTAACCTAACCTAACCTAACCTAACCTAACCTAACCTAACCTAACCTAACCTAACCTAACCTAACCTAACCTAACCTAACCTAACCTAACCTAACCTAACCTAACCTAACCTAACCTAACCTAACCTAACCTAACCTAACCTAACCTAACCTAACCTAACCTAACCTAACCTAACCTAACCTAACCTAACCTAACCTAACCTAACCTAACCTAACCTAACCTAACCTAACCTAACCTAACCTAACCTAACCTAACCTAACCTAACCTAACCTAACCTAACCTAACCTAACCTAACCTAACCTAACCTAACCTAACCTAACCTAACCTAACCTAACCTAACCTAACCTAACCTAACCTAACCTAACCTAACCTAACCTAACCTAACCTAACCTAACCTAACCTAACCTAACCTAACCTAACCTAACCTAACCTAACCTAACCTAACCTAACCTAACCTAACCTAACCTAACCTAACCTAACCTAACCTAACCTAACCTAACCTAACCTAACCTAACCTAACCTAACCTAACCTAACCTAACCTAACCTAACCTAACCTAACCTAACCTAACCTAACCTAACCTAACCTAACCTAACCTAACCTAACCTAACCTAACCTAACCTAACCTAACCTAACCTAACCTAACCTAACCTAACCTAACCTAACCTAACCTAACCTAACCTAACCTAACCTAACCTAACCTAACCTAACCTAACCTAACCTAACCTAACCTAACCTAACCTAACCTAACCTAACCTAACCTAACCTAACCTAACCTAACCTAACCTAACCTAACCTAACCTAACCTAACCTAACCTAACCTAACCTAACCTAACCTAACCTAACCTAACCTAACCTAACCTAACCTAACCTAACCTAACCTAACCTAACCTAACCTAACCTAACCTAACCTAACCTAACCTAACCTAACCTAACCTAACCTAACCTAACCTAACCTAACCTAACCTAACCTAACCTAACCTAACCTAACCTAACCTAACCTAACCTAACCTAACCTAACCTAACCTAACCTAACCTAACCTAACCTAACCTAACCTAACCTAACCTAACCTAACCTAACCTAACCTAACCTAACCTAACCTAACCTAACCTAACCTAACCTAACCTAACCTAACCTAACCTAACCTAACCTAACCTAACCTAACCTAACCTAACCTAACCTAACCTAACCTAACCTAACCTAACCTAACCTAACCTAACCTAACCTAACCTAACCTAACCTAACCTAACCTAACCTAACCTAACCTAACCTAACCTAACCTAACCTAACCTAACCTAACCTAACCTAACCTAACCTAACCTAACCTAACCTAACCTAACCTAACCTAACCTAACCTAACCTAACCTAACCTAACCTAACCTAACCTAACCTAACCTAACCTAACCTAACCTAACCTAACCTAACCTAACCTAACCTAACCTAACCTAACCTAACCTAACCTAACCTAACCTAACCTAACCTAACCTAACCTAACCTAACCTAACCTAACCTAACCTAACCTAACCTAACCTAACCTAACCTAACCTAACCTAACCTAACCTAACCTAACCTAACCTAACCTAACCTAACCTAACCTAACCTAACCTAACCTAACCTAACCTAACCTAACCTAACCTAACCTAACCTAACCTAACCTAACCTAACCTAACCTAACCTAACCTAACCTAACCTAACCTAACCTAACCTAACCTAACCTAACCTAACCTAACCTAACCTAACCTAACCTAACCTAACCTAACCTAACCTAACCTAACCTAACCTAACCTAACCTAACCTAACCTAACCTAACCTAACCTAACCTAACCTAACCTAACCTAACCTAACCTAACCTAACCTAACCTAACCTAACCTAACCTAACCTAACCTAACCTAACCTAACCTAACCTAACCTAACCTAACCTAACCTAACCTAACCTAACCTAACCTAACCTAACCTAACCTAACCTAACCTAACCTAACCTAACCTAACCTAACCTAACCTAACCTAACCTAACCTAACCTAACCTAACCTAACCTAACCTAACCTAACCTAACCTAACCTAACCTAACCTAACCTAACCTAACCTAACCTAACCTAACCTAACCTAACCTAACCTAACCTAACCTAACCTAACCTAACCTAACCTAACCTAACCTAACCTAACCTAACCTAACCTAACCTAACCTAACCTAACCTAACCTAACCTAACCTAACCTAACCTAACCTAACCTAACCTAACCTAACCTAACCTAACCTAACCTAACCTAACCTAACCTAACCTAACCTAACCTAACCTAACCTAACCTAACCTAACCTAACCTAACCTAACCTAACCTAACCTAACCTAACCTAACCTAACCTAACCTAACCTAACCTAACCTAACCTAACCTAACCTAACCTAACCTAACCTAACCTAACCTAACCTAACCTAACCTAACCTAACCTAACCTAACCTAACCTAACCTAACCTAACCTAACCTAACCTAACCTAACCTAACCTAACCTAACCTAACCTAACCTAACCTAACCTAACCTAACCTAACCTAACCTAACCTAACCTAACCTAACCTAACCTAACCTAACCTAACCTAACCTAACCTAACCTAACCTAACCTAACCTAACCTAACCTAACCTAACCTAACCTAACCTAACCTAACCTAACCTAACCTAACCTAACCTAACCTAACCTAACCTAACCTAACCTAACCTAACCTAACCTAACCTAACCTAACCTAACCTAACCTAACCTAACCTAACCTAACCTAACCTAACCTAACCTAACCTAACCTAACCTAACCTAACCTAACCTAACCTAACCTAACCTAACCTAACCTAACCTAACCTAACCTAACCTAACCTAACCTAACCTAACCTAACCTAACCTAACCTAACCTAACCTAACCTAACCTAACCTAACCTAACCTAACCTAACCTAACCTAACCTAACCTAACCTAACCTAACCTAACCTAACCTAACCTAACCTAACCTAACCTAACCTAACCTAACCTAACCTAACCTAACCTAACCTAACCTAACCTAACCTAACCTAACCTAACCTAACCTAACCTAACCTAACCTAACCTAACCTAACCTAACCTAACCTAACCTAACCTAACCTAACCTAACCTAACCTAACCTAACCTAACCTAACCTAACCTAACCTAACCTAACCTAACCTAACCTAACCTAACCTAACCTAACCTAACCTAACCTAACCTAACCTAACCTAACCTAACCTAACCTAACCTAACCTAACCTAACCTAACCTAACCTAACCTAACCTAACCTAACCTAACCTAACCTAACCTAACCTAACCTAACCTAACCTAACCTAACCTAACCTAACCTAACCTAACCTAACCTAACCTAACCTAACCTAACCTAACCTAACCTAACCTAACCTAACCTAACCTAACCTAACCTAACCTAACCTAACCTAACCTAACCTAACCTAACCTAACCTAACCTAACCTAACCTAACCTAACCTAACCTAACCTAACCTAACCTAACCTAACCTAACCTAACCTAACCTAACCTAACCTAACCTAACCTAACCTAACCTAACCTAACCTAACCTAACCTAACCTAACCTAACCTAACCTAACCTAACCTAACCTAACCTAACCTAACCTAACCTAACCTAACCTAACCTAACCTAACCTAACCTAACCTAACCTAACCTAACCTAACCTAACCTAACCTAACCTAACCTAACCTAACCTAACCTAACCTAACCTAACCTAACCTAACCTAACCTAACCTAACCTAACCTAACCTAACCTAACCTAACCTAACCTAACCTAACCTAACCTAACCTAACCTAACCTAACCTAACCTAACCTAACCTAACCTAACCTAACCTAACCTAACCTAACCTAACCTAACCTAACCTAACCTAACCTAACCTAACCTAACCTAACCTAACCTAACCTAACCTAACCTAACCTAACCTAACCTAACCTAACCTAACCTAACCTAACCTAACCTAACCTAACCTAACCTAACCTAACCTAACCTAACCTAACCTAACCTAACCTAACCTAACCTAACCTAACCTAACCTAACCTAACCTAACCTAACCTAACCTAACCTAACCTAACCTAACCTAACCTAACCTAACCTAACCTAACCTAACCTAACCTAACCTAACCTAACCTAACCTAACCTAACCTAACCTAACCTAACCTAACCTAACCTAACCTAACCTAACCTAACCTAACCTAACCTAACCTAACCTAACCTAACCTAACCTAACCTAACCTAACCTAACCTAACCTAACCTAACCTAACCTAACCTAACCTAACCTAACCTAACCTAACCTAACCTAACCTAACCTAACCGTGAAACTTTGAGAAAAATATTTTTCTAAATAATCGTGTTTTATACACCATTCGCAGAGCAAACGAATCCCCTGCCTATATAATTAATTAAATTACCTGCGTTTCTCAACATTTGCAGAGTTTTACTAGTATTTACATTGTTATTTTTCAAAATTAAAACATACATTTTATCTAAGTTTTTACAAGTAAGTTGAGCTAATCTCGTCTCAATCACGATCGTTCTGCGTGCCCGCGTGTGGTTGCGGTGTGTATCCGTGGTCCCAGGGTCCATTTCACAGGAGAAACACCGATATTCTTGGAAATTGCGTGATTTTTGACAATTTTCGTAAGAAAATAACGCATTTTACATCATTTCCTTGAATATTGGTGGTTGGCAAATTGACACATTTAACTTGTAAATTTTAATAGGCTCTTTTGGCCTACCCTGACGAAAAGTAGACAAAGTCTACTCACTTGTGACAGGCCTTTTGCCATAATTTGTTTATAATTTTAAGATAGATACTAGTTTTACGCTAGTTATCTTTATAGATTTAATTAGGTTAACAATACAATTAGGATTAATTAGGATTGACGATGTTTAATACGCCACCGCCAAGCAAGGTTGTGAAGTCACCAACGGCCGTAATCCCAGAGAGGATGAGGGCAGGTCCCTCGAGCGGTTCCGCTGCAGCACCAGCGCCTGGGCAGGTCAGGAAAAGCGTTGGAAAACTGGAGGCGAACACCAGGTCACCACCGAAGTCCACCCGCAGCAAGACGGCAGAAGCCAGAGCGATCTGGGTTCATGCCAAAACGCAGCTGGACCAATCTGGAAACATAAAGACCACAATTAAAAATGACGTCCACGCCGCCCTGAAGATGCTGTACGAAATGGTGAAGCAGCTGGACGCCGCTCCAGCCGTTGGTCGACTTCATGGGCCGGAGATGGAGCGAGAGCAAAGACCGGAACGAGCCAACCCTGCTCTCGCTCCGGCTCCGGCCGATAGGAGTAAAGAAATACTGGAGGAAATTAGAGAAGTGAAAGAGATATTAAGAAGGGAAGCGGAGGAAAGCAAGGAGAAGCTGAAGGAAAATAAGAAGGCCCTGGAAGAAGCCGAAACCCGCCTGAGTGCACAGATAACGTACGCCCAGGTGGCAGCGACGGCACCGACCCCGGCGCCTGCACAGCGAAAGGCGATGCACTCCGTAATCGTGACGTCTCCAGATGTTATGGACACATCGGACACGGTGATAGAGAAAATCAAAGTCGCCGTGCAGGCGACGGAAACGGGAATGAGAGTGGAAAGGATTAGGAAAGCTAGAAACCAGGCGGTAGTAATTACATGTAGAGAGAAGGACGAGCTAGATAAAGTTGTCAATAGGTTAAGAAATAAGAAAACAGATTTAAAGATTGAAGAGGCAAGAAATAAGAATCCAATGGTCGTCGTGAAGGACGTCATGCAGTATCTAACTGATGACGACTTGACGACGGCCATTGTAAAGCAGAATGGGGAGGTCTTGGAAGGCATTAAGATAGAGGATGCAGACATGAAGGTGAAATTCAGAAGGAAGGCCAGGAACCCCCTGACGTCCCACGTAGTGCTGCAGGTG
>OY292443.1:22500-45000 GCA_958496245.1 Perizoma flavofasciatum
TTGAATATTGGTGGTTCCCAGCACCTCCAGCAGCTGGAACAGCATCGCCCGACGTCCCCGCGCGCACCTGCAACATAAAAAATCAAATTAGAGACGAGAAATCGCAAAAAATCGCCCTCCCACCCACCCTTTGTGGGATTAAGTATATAGATTTTGATGACCTTGGTAAGGCAATTACCAAAACTTCTTATTTTACGCCTTATTAGGCTTTTATATTTTAGTTCTACTTTAGTACTAATTGACTCTTTAATTAGACAAACTCAGATTGAGTTTTCAAGTATATTATACAAACTTTTACAAATTTTATTTTAATTTGTAACGTGTCTTTTTGACTACCTACACTGAGATGTTCGGATTCCGTACTCCAGTCAAGATGGCTGAGACCCCAAATGAAAACACTATGACGTCAACACACACCCCTGAGGAGGTAGGACCGACACTGAGGGAAGGCGAGACAAGCAAGACCTCAAGTGTCAGGAGAAGCATTGGAGAGTGGGAGTCTGGGAAACCAGACAAGCACGTTAAGACCGCAACTACCTCCAAAAAGGTTGTGTCGGTGGAACCCCCAAAACAGAAACCAAAAATGACACTCTCACAAGAGAGCAGAGTAGACACCAGAAGGAAGTCGGTGGAGGCTATGGGGAGCCCACCAAAACAAAAATACGCCGATAGACTGACGGAAGCGAGAGCTTGCTTAACAAAAGCCAAACTTAATTTAGGAAATTCTAGGAATATCAAAACAGAAATCAAAACAGAGGTAATAATAGCGATTGAGAGGCTGTACCAGCTAGTAAAAGAAGCAGAAAGTATAAAAGGAGGCAAGAAGCAATATATAGAAGAAGAAAAGGAACCAGAAAGAGTAAAAGAGAAAGAGGATAGAGAAATTATTAGAAGAATAGAAGAACATGCAAAGTTAATACAAGAAAATAATGAAAAAATGGAAAAGTTAAAAGAAACAATTGAGAAGCAACAAGAAGTCCAAGAGAGACAAACATACTCGAGTGTAGCAGCGGCGTTCCCGAGGAGGCAGGCCCCAGAACAGACCGCGCTGCACTCAGTAGTTGTCACCGCCAAGGACGTAACAGAAACGGGAGAGGAAGTGCTAAACAGGATCAGGAAGGTAGTTAATGCAAGAGAAGGAGGAGTAGTCGTGGAGAGAATAAGGAAAGCAAAGGATAGCAAGGTGATTGTGGGGTGCAAGACGGAATTAGAAAGGGAAAAGATCAAGGAAAGGCTTAGGAAAGCGGGAGAGCATCTGAATGTCGAGGACATGAAGAACAAGGATCCACTAGTAATTCTCAGGGACGTGTTCCAGTACAACAGTGATGAAGATGTACTGAGAGCCCTGAGAAATCAAAATAAAGACCTACTAAGTGGAAAAGATCTGAAGATGGAGATCATGTTCAAAAAGCGCACTCGAAACCCCCACACACATCACATTGTTATGAGGGTGTCCCCCACAATTTGGAAACAGATGGTTGAAGCAGCGTCTGTCATGATCGATCTCCAGCGAGTGAGAGTGGCAGACCACTCGCCACTGGTACAATGCTCACTCTGTCTGGGATACGGTCATGGCAGGCGCTTCTGCAAAGACACACTAGAGAAGTGTAGCCATTGTGGGGGACCCCACAAAAAGGCAGACTGCGCTGATTGGCTGGCCGGTACAGACCCTTCGTGCTGTAACTGCACGCACGCTAAAATGGATAAAAAAGATCACAACGCTTTTAGCTATGAATGCACGATCAGACAAAAATGGGAGGCGCTGGCCAGGGCCACAATAGCCTACTGCTAAGGTGGCCCAGGGTGGAACAACAGCATCAACCCCGGACTTTAACTTGAGCAAAAATGACGAAATAGATGTTAAGAACGCGAAGGGAGCACATTGTAGTCGACTTCATGAGAAACCGGCCCAATTGTTAGCACACCAATCAAATAAAAGAAAAAACATCATGCAACTTACCCCATTGACGTCACCGGAACATCACGCCAAGTCGGAGAAGAGAGTCACCACCGGAAGCCGAAGAACACGATGCGAAGCGCTGGTCCAAAGTGACGTGCATCTGAAATCAAAAGCAAAACATGAACATCTAGCTAAAATTCTGAAACAGGAGTGGGAACCCACGAAACACCAGCGAGCTAAAGTAAAAGCTAACCAAGTAAATAGTTTTGAGCATGCTGAAAACCATGGTCGAATACTTACCTCTGACGAGCTCCAAGCCGCGGTGAACAGTCGGAAGAGTAATAATACCGCAACCTATTGTATAAACATTAAGGATAAAGTAGACAATACAACAACTAAGGATATATAAATTTGTTGAGTATATATATTGATATATATGTATAAAATCAGCATTGAATAAAAAAGGCAAAAAAGACATAGCATATTAGTTAATAAAATGTTAAGCAATAAGTAAAACAAGTAACATAAATAGATATAAGATAGCAAAGTAGAATAAAATAATAAGTAAAACCATAGCCAGCAATAATCAGACAAGTATTTATCGTTAAAATTAAGCGTGTGTAGGAAATAAGAATTTATAAGTAATAAACATACAGATAAGAAAATTGTAAAACATAAGAAAACTTGCAAGAAAATTTGTAATGTATAACTTTGAACCCCCCCTTTATTGGTTTTTGAAATTGTGAGTAATAAAATAAAAACAACCGTAAATAAAGTCTCTGAACAAACTTATCAGAGGAATCAGAAAAAAAAAAAAAAAAAAAAAAAAAAAAAAAAAAAAAAAAAAAAAACCTAACCTAACCTAACCTAACCTAACCTAACCAGTCACTCGCCAGCCGCTGTCGGAAGCAGCTGCGTTCTTCGTTCGCTCCGTCCGCATTTAATTTTGCCTTGCCCAACTTGCTCGTTGGGCAAGTTCCGCCACCTCAGCAAGTGATCGCGCTTGCCGTGCTTGCCTTTGGGCAACCTGGGCAAGTAATTTGCTTGCTGAGCTTTCCCATTCGGCAAGTTCAGCCATCTGAGCAAGTATCGGCTTGCTGAACTTTCTTCCACTGCAAGCTGGGCCACTCATACAGGATCTGTCGCTTGCTGAACTTGCCGACGCTCCACTAAGCAAGATCTGCCACCTCAGCAAGTGATCGCGCCTGCAGTGTTTGCCTTTGGGCCTCCTGGGCAGGTAATTTGCTTGCCGGGCTTTCCCTTTTGGCAAGCTCAGCCATCCGAGCAAGTATCTACTTGCTGAACTTCCTTCCACTGCAAGCTGAACCAACTATATAGAATTCGCCGCTGGCTGAACTTTCCTCCACTCCACTAAGCGGGATTACTGCTTGCTGATCTTGCTTTGATCCCTGGCGGACTCTGGACTGTTGCTTTTGAGAGAACTGCAAATTCATCATGTTCAAGACTCCTCCTCGCCGTTTGAGAGAAAATCTCTCCGTAGAAACTGATGACAATTCTTCATCTAGTAGCAACTCTCAGCCTCTACAGCCACTGCAGCTAAGCTTCGATGATTGTCTACCTGGACGCCAAACCGCTATACCAGCCTCAACTGCCTCATCGGAAGGTGGATGCAATCATGCGCAAAAAATTGGTGGACTTGTAGATGCCATCATCCTGAAGATCAAGGAAAGTAAAAGTGTCACTAAATCAAGCAAAGAGTTTGTTATAGAGTCTGCTAAGCAAATCAAGATTGAATGCATACTTCACTGTAACAACACTGACACTCATGATTGCCCAAGAGCCCCCATTACCGATCATTCTACTCATGACCTTGGCCACTCTATAGCTGAGACAGTGAGAGACTCGATCGCGCGTGAACTTGCCAAACTCCAAGAATCTATTACACAACTAGAGATGCAACGGGAAGCGGAGACCCGACGGTTCACCAGCGAATTTGATAAGCTTCATGGGAACGTGGAGAGCTTTGGGAAGAAGTTGGAAACCACCACCACTAGTCACTCCTCCACTGCGCAAGAAATCTCTAAACTCAGTGATACTTTAGCACTACTCAGGCGAGAGCGGATCATTGATCCCCCCACCTCCGCTAAGTCATCTACTCGTACCAAGGCTGCCCCGACATTCAAGCCCGCTCTCATCGTCTCCGCCAAATCAGCTGCCGCTAACGCCTCTGACACTCTACAGGCCTGGCAGAACACTATCAAATTCAAGGACACGAACTTCGCCCCTGCGAACACCAGGGTTATGACTAATAATAAATTGAAAATCACTTTCGATAGTAAGGAACAACGGAATCTTGCCCTGGAAAAAGCAACTAAACCCAACAGTGAAATCACCGCTGAACCATGCTCACAGCTGAAACCGATGATCATTCTTAAGGGTATTTCAAATCGGACCCCTCGCAACGAGCTCATTGACATCATCACCTCGCAGAACGACAACATAAAACACATCATGTCTGGTACGGAGGACCTAACTTTCAAATACACGAGAAATAACAGGAATCCACATCTATACAATGCGGTTTTCATTACCACTGCTGCTATATGTCAAATAGTTAACGAAACACCAAAAGTTAACATTGACCATCAAAGAATTCACGCTGAAGTGTATGTCCCTTTACTACAATGCTATAAATGCCTCCAGTTCGGCCACACACGCAAGTGGTGTAAGAAGCTCGACTCCGCCTGCTCTTATTGCGCGGGAGACCATGAATTCGCAGAATGCCCTAATAGAGATGACCCAAACAAATTGAGGTGCCTCAACTGCAGTCACAGCCGCCAATACAGACGCTCCAGCTCTTCCAGAAGCCATGCTAATAAAAACAACTGCGCTCACAGCGCCACCTCCACTCGCTGCCCGATCGTGATGAAGCTTGTTGAAGATATCCGTTCTAAAACGGATTATGGACTGTAGTGCACCCCCGCAACTTTTGATTTCTAACCCACATCACTCCCACTACAGCTGTGTACAGGTTAATCTTGGACGCAGCCGAAATGCATACCATGAGCTTAAGGTATATGCTTCCGACCATGGAACGGACATCATCCTGATCACGGAGCCTTATACTTCTCCTCCATCCTATAAACAAAAAAAAAAAAAAAAAAACCTAACCTAACCTAACCTAACCTTTTTTTTTTTTTTTTTTTTTGGTGACGAGGGGGAAATCTGCTGACAGATACCCTACCACATTGAGGGTGTGATAGGGTTATGTGAGGTTCACGGACTCGTGGACTCACTAAAACCCCCCCGGTGGCCGGCCTCGATGCATGTCAAGGGGCTCCGGGATCTCCAAAGGAACGCACCGGTGCCCCTCTCGCATTGCGCCCTTCGCACGTCCCGGGGGCAGTTGAAGAACCACCCCCAGCACCCTCGCGGTGCTAACGGCGGCACATGCCACGATGTACCGCCGCCCTCCCGAGGCCCGCTTGAGGATAGTCAGAGCCCCCACTCCGACCACCCACGGGCCTGAAAGGTCCCCTGTTCGGCAGGGGATACCGCTACGCCCCTTGCGGGGCAGGCGCTGCGGGGCGGCCGTTGCCTGCGCCCCGCCGCCGCCTCCTCCGAGCGGGATCGGCCCTCTCCCGATCTCGCTCAGCGGCCTCTTTCCGAACCATTACGGTCTCACAGAAAGAGGCCACCGCCTTCCACGCCGTCTCGTCTGCCAGCATAGCCGCTACTACGCTTGGCAGAGAGAGGTCCTGCCCGATCCTGGAGACCAGGATCCGCCGCTCCACGCACCACGCCGAGCACTCCTCCAGCGTGTGCTGTGCGGAATCCCGGTCCCACCCACAATGGTGGCATTGCGGTGTCGGTTCGCGTCCTATCCTAGTCAGGAACTCACCAAAGCATCCGTGCCCGGTGAGAACCTGAGTAAGACGATAGGTGACGTTACCCACCTCCCTCCCTAGCCAGCCTTCGAGGTTTGGCAGAATAGCGCCAACGATGCGCTGGCGCGAACACCGCGGCTCATGGAGCCGCTCGCGCCACTTCCGGAGCGCACGTCGGCGCTCTTCTGACCGCACTTCAGCAGGCGCGGCTCCGCCCCCGTCATCATTGCGAAGACGAACATACACGCGTGCGTCCATCTCCGCTAAGATGTCGAGCGGCGGGAACCGCGCCAACAGAGTTGCCGCCTCCAGGGATATCGTCCGATACCCCCGTGCGATACGAATGGCAATGGTACGCTGCAGGCTATTAAACATAGCCCTACAGCGACCAACACCCGTCAGTCTCCCTGACCAAACGGGCGCTCCGTAGAGTGCCATCGATCGCACCACCCCCGCGTAGAGGCGGCGAACTCCCTCTCTAGGTCCCCCGAGATTAGGCAGCAGACGATGCAACGCACCGACCACCTTCCGAATCCGGGGGACAGAGCGGCTGAAGTGCTCCTCGAAGCGCCAGCGACTGTCCAAGGTAAGGCCCAAGTACTTGAGGTACTGGCCCACCTGGACGTCAACGTCACCCACGCGAACCGACATGCTGGGTGGTTCCCGTCCCCTCGGGAACTTGTGGAACCATAGCGCCTCGGTCTTCTGAGGCGCTATCCTCAGACCCAGCTCGTGGATCTTGTCCACCACGCATGCCACCCCAAGCTCGGCGAGCCCTTTGGCCTCCTCGAAGGTGTCCCCGCCAGCCAGCACGAGAGTGTCGTCCGCATAGCAGACTACGTGCAGGCCGACGGGGAGACTGACGCGCAGGACCGCGTCGTATGCGAGGTTCCACAGAAGTGGGCCCAAAACGGATCCCTGTGGAACCCCGCAACAAACCTCCCTCTGGTGCAATGCACCGTCCCTGCCCACATACTGCACACACCGGTCTCGCAGGTAGGCGCCAACGATGCGCTGCAGGTAAGGAGGCACTCCGTGATGCACAAGTGCCTCCCGGATCGCCCTCCAGGGCAAGGAATTAAAGGCGTTGACGATATCCAAGGATACCGCCAGCACCTTCCCGCCCCGGGACACTACCTGGTCCGACAGCGTACGGACACGAAGAATCGCGTCCACTGTCGAACGCGCATGTCGGAAACCGTATTGGTCATCCGACAGGTTGGGGCCTACCTGCCACAGGTGCATACATAGACGGCCGGCAATTATTCTCTCGAACAACTTGCCGGCCTCGTCCAGCAGGCAAATGGGACGATACGCAGAGGGGGAATCCGCAGTCCTGCCGTCCTTCTTCAAGAGGACCAACCTTGCCTCCTTCCAGCCTTTGGGGAAAACTCCACAGCGAAGACAGCTATCAAATAGCTGCCTGAGCTTATCCCCAAGGCCGGCAGAGAGAGCCAGCACCCAAGCCCGACCTGGAATCCCGTCAGGGCCGGGTGCGGTATTACGGGCCCTGAGGCGCTTTACGGCTCGGCCCAACTCCTGTTCGGTCACCCCCAACTCATCAGACCAGATGTTAGGGTCCGATGGTATTTCGGGGGACGACGAGGGACTATCCTGGACCCTGGGAAACAATGTGTCAACCACGTTCCCTACAAACACTGGGTCCAGGGTTTCCGTCAGTGGAGGGACCCACGGCCGGAGCTTGCCCAGTACCATCTTGTACGGGCGCCCCCATGGATCCCTATCCAGTCCCTCCAGGAGTTCGCTCCAGGACCGAGACCTGGCGTCGGCAATGGCGACTTGGAGCGCCTTGGTAGCGCCTCGGTATGCCCCGTAGGCTCCCTCTATCTCCTCGGCAGTGGCTCGCCTTCTCCTCCGGGTCCTGGTGTAATGGCGTCGGGAGCGCAGGCACGACTCACGCAACCTCGCTATCCCCTCCGACCACCAATACACCGCCCTGCGCTTGGTTGGTCTGGCTCGGGGCATCGAGACGTCACATATGGATGTCATCGATTCCCTGAGCCAGTCCGCCTCCCTCTCCGGATCGGGCAGATCCTCTACGGCGTGGCCTTCCGGCCAGGCCGCGACGATGGCTGCGGCTTCGAGCAGATCCCTGTCGAGCCGCTTGAGGGCCCATCGTCGCGGCGGGCTGCTACTGCGGCGGGACACGTGGCCGGGAGGGCGGAGGGCCACATCGAGAATGATGTGGCGATGGTCGGATAGTGTGACCATCTCCTCCGCTACTCTCCATCCCGACACCATGTGCATGAGAGAGGGAGTCGCCCATGATAGATCCACGATCGACTCCCCCTGCCATCGCACACACGTGTTGACGGACCCCCGATTTAACAACCGGAGGTCAAGTCCCGCCGCCCATTCCACTACGGAAACTCCCCTAGGGTTGTCTCGGGGACTCCCCCACACTCGCGAGTGCGCGTTGAAGTCGCCCAAGACAAGCACGGGACGGGGCAGGCACCTGCGTATGCAGTTTCCCACCTCGTCCAGGTACGCCTCGTAAGCGGCAAGGGTACCAATGTTCGGGGAGACGTAGCAGCCCACAACGGCTATGTCACCCCACTCCGTGGCCACGAAGCCCTGTCCCTTCTCTAGAAGGGCACAGTGGGGGTCACCTCCGCCACCAGCCCAGTAAATAGCGACGGAGCCCGTATCGTCCCCGAACCAGCGAGGATGGCTGGGGGTACAATAGGGCTCCGCCACTACGGCAAGTGCAACCGACCACTGCGCGAGGGTTTGCAGGAGAAGGTCCTGTGCCCCTCGGCAGTGGTTCAGGTTGCACTGGAGGACCTTAATGGTGTGATCCATTAAGAGGCCTCCATGGCCTCCTGGGGTGGCGGGCCTTGGCCCGACTGAACGGCCGCCTCTGTTGGGACCGTTTTGCCTCCGGTGGTTAGGGCTGGAGGAGCTGGCCTCCTCTTGCCCTTAGGAGGGGAGCACCTCTTGCTCCCCATCCTATGGTCGGCCTTACAGCCCAGGTCAGAGCACAGCGGACACTTGCGCGGACGCGTGCACTGGCTAGCCCGATGGTCGGGTTCGCCGCACGCGTAGCACAAGTTTGTGCGGTGCACTGTGCTCTGACACATGCTGCGCACGTGCCCGTACTCCAAGCACCGGAAGCACTGTAGCGGCCGCGAGGTCAGATAGTCGACCCGCGCGCTTACCCACCCGACGACGACGTGCCCTGCCGCAGCTAGCTTACGGACCGCAGCTAGTGGACAACGGACCCACACCGTGCCCAGGGCAGTGGGTGAGCGACGAATATCGCCCACCCGCACGTCGTCAGCCGAGCAGCCGCCAGCATTGGCGACCGCGGCCGCTACTTCCTCGGGTGAGATGCTATCATCGAGGTCCCTAAGTCGCAACTCTCCCATCTTCATGGGGCGAGTAATACGAACCTTAAGGTCCTCGAGGGCATCTCGCATGCGCTCGGCCAACTTATCGGCCTTGGAGGCGCAGTCGGGCCCGGACACCTCCATGATGAGCCCTCCCGTGATGGCCCGTTTGGAGCGAACTGTCTCCACTCCCACGTCGGACAGCTTAATGCGGGCCTTGGCAGCTGCCATCACCGCGGCGTAGGTGGCTTCCGATCCCTCCGGAATAGTCACTGTTATCGCCGCAGAAGATGGCAGCCGCGCGGGCTTCGGCAAAGGGCCAGCCTTTAGGGCGACCCTTGAACCAGCCTTGGTGCCAGCTGTGGGACCCGCTCTTGGGTCCGGCTTAGCCGGAGGTGTCGCCTTCTTTTTGCCTTTCTTGGACCTGACCACCGTCGTCCATGAAGAAGACTGCGCCTGCACCTCGGGACGCTGTAGCCGCACTGACAGCGGGGATGCTACTGCTGCAGGCGGCTGCAAGCGACTTGCCGTCACTTTGCCCTTCCCCGACGGTGTTTTTGGGGAAGGGCCTGGCATTGTGGGAGCCACACATGTCCGGGAGGAAGTTGGCTGAGCTTTTATAGCCGCAGCCAACTTCCGGTCCATGAGCGCGCCGATGCGCTCCATGAACCGACTCTCCCAGTCAGCCCCTTTAGCAGCAGGTGATGGTGCCGCTAGTTTGGCCACGCTCTCTGGACTAGCCTGGGGACAGGCCTGCTGGCGGATGGCCTCCGTCAGCTTTTCCACCTTGGTCGACAGATCGGCCATCTGCGCGCGCAGCTCGGCGTTCTCCCTCTCCAGTCTATTAACGTTGGCGTCCGTAGAGCCCCGCTCTATAAGGACACCCGTGGCTGCGTTGATCTTCCGCACAGCAATTCGTAGACCGTGGATGTAGTCCCCCCGCATGTTTTTGGACTTATCCGCTATCTTTTCCACGGTCTCAAGATGTGTCTTGATGCAGGCGACCAGATCATCAGTTGGTTGCGCCTGCATTTCCGTCCCTAGGTCCTCCGCTCTCGGCAGCTTTCCTTTCGTCCTAGTATTCGAGGGCGGCACAGATGGATTGAAGACATCGTCTTCTTGCCCTTCGACTTCCTTTAGGAACGCGACACGCTTGGATCCTCTAGAATTCAAGGCATCGTCGTTCGGTTTCCTCCCGCGCTTCCGACTTGATGTCGAAGCCTGTGAGGAGACGGACATGACTGAGCAGTCCGAATCCTCCCCGTCACCCGATGCACCAACCGGCGCTGGTTTCATAAAGAAACCAGCGCCGACTGTTGCATCACTCCTGCTTTCGTCTTGGCGTTTCTTGCCCCCCTCAGATACGATGGGGCTGAGTGCCGAAGCACTGTGGGATTGTTCAGCTTGGCTGATACCCACCTGAGGCAGTTTGTTTTGTGAAGTCGCCATTTCATGTTTGTCTTTTTTTTTTTGAAGGGGTGAAGTCCCCTGTGTGGTGGTGCCCTAGCGGCCGGGATCCCCCCGACCATACTGTGTGTGCCAACCCGGACACGGACCGCAACACCCCGCCCGCAACCACATAGTGGGTGCGAACGGGATGCAGCGGCACGAGTCCGGATTCGCACAAACAATACTCCCCTCGGCAGGCACCAAAACCATATATTGGGATTTGTCCCACCTCCGATCCGAACCGGATCTACACAGGCGACTCGACTGAGCCCGCCTCACCTCCCCGACGGAGTAGGCAGCTTCTTTCCTCCGTCAGCCCCATCCACTGTGCCCTATGCTGATCATAGGGACACGTGGAGGGGCTCACATTCCCCATTCCCCCCCGGTGTTTGGTCCGCGCCGGTAAACCGGTAACTCCCATTTGCGATAACTACCCGTAGTGGTAGGTAGCGCAGATGAGAGCCATGCCCCTATCCGCCTCCCGGGGGACGCGCCACGTCGGAGTTCACCTCTCCGCCCACTGGGACAACCCAGCAGGTCCGTGGAACCTAACCTAACCTAACCTAACCTAACCTAACCTAACCTAACCTAACCTAACCTAACCTAACCTAACCTAACCTAACCTAACCTAACCTAACCTTTTTTTTTTTTTTTTTTTTTTTTTTTTTTTTAACGTGGGGAAATCCTCATGGATACCCTTTGCCCGGGGAATGCAAAGGGTTATGCCGGACTTTTACCGGCTAAAACCCCACGGTGTTCCCTCTCTCACCATAGTCCGGGGGACACGGGCACACCGAAGTATTCTTCCGCGACCCCAGAGGCGTCAGTCCACTTAAGTGGTCAACATCTCTTTATTTTCGCCTTCTATGAGAGGCGCGCGCAGAACACGTGCGCCGCCATCTCGGGCCTATCTATTGCGGACTACGGACCTCCCCAAGCCCGTCGTCCATAGACCCATGTTATGGGGGATGAAGATCGGCATACGCCCTCCTTCTTCGCCCAGTTCTCCTGCGGCGGGTCGGGAGAGTGGCTTCTGCCTCTCTGTCCCTCTCCGCCGCTTCCTTCTGCAGCATCACTGCCTCGCAGAAGGCCACAACCGCCTTCCACGACCTTTCACTCTCAACCATAGCATGAACTACGGCCAGGAGCGAGAGATCTTGGCCCACCACGTCGCTGAGGACTCGGCGTTCTCCATCCCAGGCGGGGCACAGCTCAAGCGTGTGCTGTGCTGTCTCCTCAGGACAATCATCACAGTGATGACACCTTGCTGACATTTCCCTTCCGATACGGCACAGGTACTTCCCAAAGCACCCATGGCCTGAAAGCACCTGTGCCAATCGAAAGGTAACGGTGCCATGTTCCCTATCTATCCACTGCTGAAATACTGGGCGGATCGCCTCGATCGTTCGAATACCAGCACTCGGCTGTGCCAGCCTTATCCGCCACTTCTGTAGGAGGATTTCGCGAAGTTCAACCCTGTGCCCTTCTACCTCTCTCGGAACCGGTCGCTCGCCTGAAATAAGTGCATCTTCGCGCCAGAAGTGCATTGATGCGAGGGCTTCTGCGTCCAGGTCCCAGGGTGGTGACCCCGCCAACAAACATGCCGCCTCCGAGGAGATTGTACGATATCCCCGTATTACCCTAATGGCCATCGCCCTCTGCGGCTTCCGCAGCAGCTTGATGTTCTGGCGATTCAGGGTACCGGCCCACACCGGAGCTCCGTATAGTGCCATTGAGCGTACAACACCCATATACAGACGCCGGCAACCTACGTTTGCTCCACCAAGGTTTGGCAGTAGTCCTCCGAGAGCGGCCGCTGCACGCATTAGTTTCGGCGCCAGGCGCTGAAAGTGAGCGTTGAAGTTCCATCGGCTATCGAGGACGAGTCCCAGATACTTCATCGTCGACTCGACACCGATGCGAACTCCACTCACCACAATGTGGGTTCCCGCTGGTGGCGCTTTCCTCGGCCCGTGAAAACACAGAGCCTCAGATTTATTCAAGGCCACCTGGAGCCCCAATTGTCTTATTCTGGCAACCACCTGAGCCACACCTGCAGTGGCAAGAAGGGCCGCATCCCGGTAGGTCCTTCCACTTGCTGTCACCAGGGTATCATCAGCATAGCAGGTCAACCTGATGCCAGGCAGACTGCTGCCTCTCAACACCCAGTCGTAGCCGATGTTCCACAGGAGTGGTCCGAGGACCGATCCCTGTGGAACACCGCACGACATTCTGCGCCGACACAAGCTATCCCGCCCCAAACAGATCACATACCTATCCACAAAATAGTCAGAGACTATGCGACGTAGGTATCGAGGCACTTGGTGGTATCTGAGCGCTTCTTTGATGCAGCTCCAGGGTAAGGTGTTAAAGGCGTTGGAGATGTCAAGAGACACTGCCAAAACCACCTCGCCACGAGAGACCGCCTCTTCCGCCAGGTTCTTCACTCGCAAGATTGCGCCAATCGTCGACCGCCCCCTCCGAAAACCGAACTGGTTATCGTCCAAATCAGGACCAACCGAGCTCAGGTGTCCAAGGAGGCGACCGGCAATGACCCTCTCAAGAAGCTTCCCCACCTCATCCAGTAGGACAATGGGTCGGTAGGCAGATGGGGAATCCATAGGTCGTCCTTCCTTCCGCAGCAAGACTAGCCGGCCCGTCTTCCATTGCGTTGGAAAACGCCCCTGTTGGAAGCACGCCTCAAACAGGGCAAAGAGTCTTGGCCCCAATCCCGCCTTAAGGGCCAAAACCCAGGCACGACCAGGAATTCCGTCGGGACCCGGGGCCGTGTTTTTGGCTTGCAACCGTCTCACTGCAACCCGCATCTCTACCTCAGCCAACTCCGGCACCTCGGCTTCCGTATCGCTGTCCTCCGCATCAGTTGGCGCCATGGGCGGTGAAATGTGCTCCTCCGTGGCAGGGAACAGAGCTGAAACTACTCCCTCCAGTAGCTGGGGCTCAAGGGTCTGGGTCAACGGGGGCGCCCAGGGACGGAGTTTCCCTTGCACCATTCTGTATGGCCGGCCCCATGGGTCTCGGTTCAGAGTCTCCAGGAGCTCCTCCCTAGCCTGAGTCTTGGCTCTAGCGATAGCCAGCTGCAGAGTCTCCTTGGCATCCCTATACACAGCATACAGTCGTGCTTCCTCGAACTCGTCCCGGTGTCGCCTCCTCCTTTGCCTTGTATATTGGCGTCTGCTCACCACGCACTCGATACGTAAGTGAGCGATCTCATCTGTCCACCAATATACCTGGCGCTTGGGAGCGTGTACTCCGATCCGGGGCATCGAGGCATCACAAATGTGCGTCATAGCCTCCCGGAACCACTCGGCCTCCTCATTCACATCAGCCTCCTCAGGACCATTGGACACTGTGAACCAGGCCTGGACCAGAGAAGCCTCCTCCAACAGATCCTTGTCAAGGCGCTTCAATGCCCATCTCAAGCTGTTCTCGCGGGGCAAAGTTCTAGAAGCATTAGGGGCAGCCGGCAGAGCAGAGACTGCAAACCTGATGTACCGATGGTCCGACAATGTTTCCACATTCACCAACACTTCCCAGCTCTGAACTCGACGCACCAGCTCCGGACTTGCAAACGATAGATCTACAATGGACTCGCCTTGCGGTCGTACACACGTATTTACTGATCCCTGGTTTAACAGCGACAGACCAGTCAGCACGAACCACTCCTCCAGCGCCTCTCCACGCGCATTTGTGGCCGGCGATCCCCATACTGGGGACTTGGCATTAAAGTCTCCCAGCACGAGCACGGGATTGGGGTTGCTTCGCCCAACAAGAGTCCCTACTTCCAAGAGAAAAGACTCAAATTCAGCAAGGACTCTGTTGGGCGAGAAATAAGCACCCACAACAACAATACCTCCCTGGAGTGCCGCGACATATCCCCGACCTTTGATGACCCTATCAAATGGTGGGGCGTCATTTCGGGAGACGATTGCCACCAGTTCATCCTCGTCCGCCACCCAGTGGGGTCCCGGTGGTACAAAGTAGGGCTCCGCGACAACAGCAATATTTATCAACCACTCCGCCATGCTCTGGATCAAGAGATCTTGAGCCCTGGCGGAGTGGTTGATGTTCGCCTGCAGAAATTGTAAGGCCATACTAATGTACGTCCATTGGCACCTCCTCTTCCCTGGTGTTAGTGGAAGGGATGGATCGCTGCGCGGGGACTTTAGCCCCAGTCGCCGTTTTCCCCTTCTTCTTGCTTTTAGATGGAGCAGCACATGCTTTGCTGCCCATCCTATGACCTGCGGGCTTATTCGCCGCCGCACACAGAGAGCAGTGAGCGGCAGCAGCAGCACACTCACTAGCCTTGTGGCCAGGCTGGCCACAGCGGTAGCACTCAGTACTGCGATCGACTTCTGCAGTGCACTGGGCTCTGACATGTCCTCCTTCCAGGCACCTAAAACACCGCATGGCTCTCGGCTGCAGAACTCTGACCTGCGCCGCAACCCATCCTACCAGAAGTCGCCCACTGTCTGACAGCTTTTTGGCTGCTGCAACTGGGCAACGCACCCAGACTGTTCCGAGCCCCGAAGAGTCCCGGCGAATGTCGCCGGGCTTCACTGCCTCTACTGGGCACCCACCAACTCGTGCGACTGCATTTGCCACCTCTATAGCAGAGACAGAGTCATCCAGGCCAGATATGCGAACTTCCGCGCACTTCGTGGGTCTGGAGACTCTTACATCTTCAGCCTGAAGTGATTCCCTCAGTTTATCAGCGAGTTTGTCCGCTTTATCCCCACTCGTCACACCAGGCACCTCCAGTATGCGTGCTCCAGTAGCTGCTCGTCGAAAACGGAGGGCCGCGATCCCAAGGCCGGACAAGTCAATTTTCTCCTTGGCCTCAGCGAGCACCTTTCCATACGTCACCCCTCTCTCCTCAGCTCCAGGCTGGAGTGTGACTACAACAGCCGCTGAGCGAGGTGGACGTAGTTTGGCCAGTTGCAGTTTCGTGGCTTGCTTAGCTGGTTGTTTAACCAGTTGCGACCGTTCTGGTTGGATGCTATGAACCGCACCAGCCTTCTTCTTAGAGCCCTTCTTTACGACCGTGGACCAACCTTTATCCATGGTCTTGGGTGACGATTGAAGAACTCGGGGTTCCCTCTGGGAGGATGCTTCGTGAGCTTTGTTTTCCCTCGTTTTGTCTTTTCGGGGTTTCGATACTCCTTGGCCCCTCTCATTCATCTGAGCAGTACCTGTAGCTAGTGCAGCAGGTACAGTAACATTCCGAAATTGGGCTTTGTCTGCAGCAAGCGGTGGACGAAGCCGTTTTTCAGGGAGCAATCGCTCCTCAAGTCCCTCGAGCCTCGCATTTAGCATGGTCCCACATTCAACCATAACTGAGCGAGCAATCTCATCGAGATTCAGGACAGGCGCTGGGGCAGGGTTTTGCTGTTGAGAGAGTAACCGCACCTGGGCCATCTCCCTGCGTACCTCTTCCAGCTCACCCGCGAGTCGTGCATTGGCCGCTTCTAGCCGGGCGACTTCTTCCGTCATTGTGCGTGTTCGCATCTCCGCGAAGGCAACTTTTATTGTTTTCGCTGCCTCCTTCAGGGCCCGGACATATGTCCCTTTTAAGTTGCCGGATGTTGTGGCAACCTTTTGTATTGTCTCAACAGAGTCCAGTACAAGCCTACTCAAGTCCGCTGATTCTGGGTCCTCCCCGTCCAGTTTGGCCAATGTCAAGTCCGGAGATTTACGGAAAAAGGCAGCTCTCGCCTCTCTTTTCCGCTTAATTTCATCTGCCAATTCTCTTTCGGTATCTAACCGAAGTTCCTCATTTTTGGCTGCGTTCAACTCAGCCTTGGCTTTAGCTAACCCCACGTACTTTCCCGTGGTAGGGGGTCGACCACGCCCCCTACTTGCTAATGCCTTAGGCGGCGTAACATTATCGTCGCCATTATCTGAGCCAGCCTCATCCCAAAGACGCTTCCTCCAGAAACGGCCCACCTCAGGTGAACGGCCTCGAGATGTCACCGTCCGAAGACTCACGTCTGAATCCGTATCAGAAAGATTCACCATTTTTGCCGAAGCAAGCAAGTCCTCTTTACTTCCTCTCATCGCCTCACAGCGGGTAAGAACCACGCGCGGTTCTTTCATTAAATCCAAATGCAAATCGGTGTCCAAGTTCATGCCAAAATTGTCGTCGGTGTGAGAGCCGAGGCTCTCAAAGCGGTTGCTGCCCCCCCCAGAATACGAGGGGCTGCCTCCCGAAGGAGGGTGGGATTCTCCGCCAGCAGCGCTGACGGTACCCACCTGGGGTAGTAAGTTTTTATTGCAATCCGCCATGGTTTTGTCAGTTTAGAGGCTCGACAGCCTGGGTTGGGTTGATGCTCTAGGGACTGCATTACCCCTGCAGCCATTCATCCTATCGCCGAGCATCGAAACTTAGGATTGGGGTCCGCCTCACGTTTCTGAAAAACGGAAACACGCCCTAACAAGGGCGCCCCCTCCAACTTGCGTTAGTCCCTCCCTCCAAGCCTGTCCGGTATGGGTAGCCCTGCCGGCATAGCCTTGGAGATCATTGGAGAAACGCAAGCACACCAGAGCAGCCGAAGCCACCCCGGCCCTCCCATGGTGCTCCTCCTCAAGCCCACCATGCTCGCCCCTTCCACTGGGCCCTTCCCCTTTCCCCCCCAGTGTTTGGTCCGCGCCGGTAAACCGGTAACTCCCATTTACGGTACCTACCGGTAATGGTAGATATCGTAAATAGAAGCCGTGCCCCTATCCGCCTCCCGGGGGACGCGCCACGTCGGAGTACACCTCTCCGCCCACTGGGACAACCCAGCAGGTCCGTGGAACCTAACCTAACCTAACCTAACCTAACCTAACCTAACCTAACCTAACCTAACCTAACCTAACCTAACCTAACCTAACATAACCTAACCTAACCTTTTTTTTTTTTTTTTTTTTTTTTTTTTGGTGACGAGGGGGAAATCTGCTGACAGATACCCTACCACATTGAGGGTGTGATAGGGTTATGTGAGGTTCACGGACTCGTGGACTCACTAAAACCCCCCCGGTGGCCGGCCTCGATGCATGTCAAGGGGCTCCGGGATCTCCAAAGGAACGCACCGGTGCCCCTCTCGCATAGCGCCCTTCGCACGTCCCGGGGGCAGTTGAAGAACCACCCCCAGCACCCTCGCGGTGCTAACGGCGGCACATGCCACGATGTACCGCCGCCCTCCCGAGGCCCGCTTGAGGATAGTCAGAGCCCTCACTCCGACCACCCACGGGCCTGAAAGGTCCCCTGTTCGGCAGGGGATACCGCTACGCCCCTTGCGGGGCAGGCGCTGCGGGGCGGCCGTTGCCTGCGCCCCGCCGCCGCCTCCTCCGAGCGGGATCGGCCCTCTCCCGATCTCGCTCAGCGGCCTCTTTCCGAACCATTACGGTCTCACAGAAAGAGGCCACCGCCTTCCACGCCGTCTCGTCTGCCAGCATAGCCGCTACTACGCTTGGCAGAGAGAGGTCCTGCCCGATCCTGGAGACCAGGATCCGCCGCTCCACGCACCACGCCGAGCACTCCTCCAGCGTGTGCTGTGCGGAATCCCGGTCCCACCCACAATGGTGGCATTGCGGTGTCGGTTCGCGTCCTATCCTAGTCAGGAACTCACCAAAGCATCCGTGCCCGGTGAGAACCTGAGTAAGACGATAGGTGACGTTACCCACCTCCCTCCCTAGCCAGCCTTCGAGGTTTGGCAGAATAGCGCCAACGATGCGCTGGCGCGAACACCGCGGCTCACGGAGCCGCTCGCGCCACCTCCGGAGCGCACGTCGGCGCTCTTCCGACCGCACTTCAGCAGGCGCGGCTCCGCCCCCGTCATCATTGCGAAGACGAACATACACGCGTGCGTCCATCTCCGCTAAGATGTCGAGCGGCGGGAACCGCGCCAACAGAGTTGCCGCCTCCAGGGATATCGTCCGATACCCCCGTGCGATACGAATAGCAATGGTACGCTGTAGGCTATTAAACATAGCCCTACAGCGACCAACACCCGTCAGTCTCCCTGACCAAACGGGCGCTCCGTAGAGTGCCATCGATCGCACCACCCCCGCGTAGAGGCGGCGAACTCCCTCTCTAGGTCCCCCGAGATTAGGCAGCAGACGATGCAACGCACCGACCACCTTCCGAATCCGGGGGACAGAGCGGCTGAAGTGCTCCTCGAAGCGCCAGCGACTGTCCAAGGTAAGGCCCAAGTACTTGAGGTACTGGCCCACCTGGACGTCAACGTCACCCACGCGAACCGACATGCTGGGTGGTTCCCGTCCCCTCGGGAACTTGTGGAACCATAGCGCCTCGGTCTTCTGAGGCGCTATCCTCAGACCCAGCTCGTGGATCTTGGCCACCACGCATGCCACCCCAAGCTCGGCGAGCCCTTTGGCCTCCTCGAAGGTGTCCCCGCCAGCCAGCACGAGAGTGTCGTCCGCATAGCAGACTACGTGCAGGCCGACGGGGAGACTGACGCGCAGGACCGCGTCGTATGCGAGGTTCCACAGAAGTGGGCCCAAAACGGATCCCTGTGGAACCCCGCAACAAACCTCCCTCTGGTGCAATGCACCGTCCCTGCCCACATACTGCACACACCGGTCTCGCAGGTAGGCGCCAACGATGCGCTGCAGGTAAGGAGGCACTCCGTGATGCACAAGTGCCTCCCGGATCGCCCTCCAGGGCAAGGAATTAAAGGCGTTGACGATATCCAAGGATACCGCCAGCATCTTCCCGCCCCGGGACACTACCTGGTCCGACAGCGTACGGACACGAAGAATCGCGTCCACTGTCGAACGCGCATGTCGGAAACCGTATTGGTCATCCGACAGGTTGGGGCCTACCTGCCACAGGTGCATACATAGACGGCCGGCAATTATTCTCTCGAACAACTTGCCGGCCTCGTCCAGCAGGCAAATGGGACGATACGCAGAGGGGGAATCCGCAGTCCTGCCGTCCTTCTTCAAGAGGACCAACCTTGCCTCCTTCCAGCCTTTGGGGAAAACTCCACAGCGAAGACAGCTATCAAATAGCTGCCTGAGCTTATCCCCAAGGCCGGCAGAGAGAGCCAGCACCCAAGCCCGACCTGGAATCCCGTCAGGGCCGGGTGCGGTATTACGGGCCCTGAGGCGCTTTACGGCTCGGCCCAACTCCTGCTCGGTCACCCCCAACTCATCAGACCAGATGTTAGGGTCCGATGGTATTTCGGGGGACGACGAGGGACTATCCTGGACCCTGGGAAACAATGTGTCAACCACGTTCCCTACAAACACTGGGTCCAGGGTTTCCGTCAGTGGAGGGACCCATGGCCGGAGCTTGCCCAGTACCATCTTGTACGGGCGCCCCCATGGATCCCTATCCAGTCCCTCCAGGAGTTCGCTCCAGGACCGAGACCTGGCGTCGGCAATGGCGACTTGGAGCGCCTTGGTAGCGCCTCGGTATACCCCGTAGGCTCCCTCTATCTCCTCGGCAGTGGCTCGCCTTCTCCTCCGGGTCCTGGTGTAATGGCGTCGGGAGCGCAGGCACGTCTCACGCAACCTCGCTAACCCCTCCGACCACCAATACACCGCCCTGCGCTTGGTTGGTCTGGCTCGGGGCATCGAGACGTCACATATGGATGTCATCGATTCCCTGAGCCAGTCCGCCTCCCTCTCCGGATCGGGCAGATCCTCTACGGCGTGGCCTTCCGGCCAGGCCGCGACGATGGCTGCGGCTTCGAGCAGATCCCTGTCGAGCCGCTTGAGGGCCCATCGTCGCGGCGGGCTGCTACTGCGGCGGGACACGTGGCCGGGAGGGCGGAGGGCCACATCGAGAATGATGTGGCGATGGTCGGATAGTGTGACCATCTCCTCCGCTACTCTCCATCCCGACACCATGTGCATGAGAGAGGGAGTCGCCCATGATAGATCCACGATCGACTCCCCCTGCCATCGCACACACGTGTTGACGGACCCCCGATTTAACAACCGAAGGTCAAGTCCCGCCGCCCATTCCACTACGGAAACTCCCCTAGGGTTGTCTCGGGGACTCCCCCACACTCGCGAGTGCGCGTTGAAGTCGCCCAAGACAAGCACGGGACGGGGCAGGCACCTGCGTATGCAGTTTCCCACCTCGTCCAAGTACGCCTCGTAAGCGGCAAGGGTACCTATGTTCGGGGAGACGTAGCAGCCCACAACGGCTATGTGACCCCACTCCGTGGCCACGAAGCCCTGTCCCTTCTCTAGAAGGGCACAGTGGGGGTCACCTTCGCCACCAGCCCAGTAAATAGCGACGGAGCCCGTATCGTCCCCGAACCAGCGAGGATGGCTGGGGGTACAATAGGGCTCCGCCACTACGGCAAGTGCTACCGACCACTGCGCGAGGGTTTGCAGGAGAAGGTCCTGTGCCCCTCGGCAGTGGTTCAGGTTGCACTGGAGGACCTTAATGGTGTGATCCATTAAGAGGCCTCCATGGCCTCCTGGGGTGGCGGGCCTTGGCCCGACTGAACGGCCGCCCCTGTTGGGGCCGTTCCGCTTCCGGTGGCTGGGGCTGGAGGAGCTGGCTTCCTCTTGCCCTTCTTAGGAGGAGAGCATTTCTTGCTCCCCATCCTGTGGTCAGCCTTGCAGCCCAGGTTGGAGCACAGCGGACACCTGCGCGGACGCGTGCACTGGCTAGCCCGATGATCGGGTTCGCCGCACGCGTAGCACAAGTTTGTGCGGTCCACTGTACTCCGACACATGCTGCGCACGTGCCCGTACTCCAGACACCGGAAGCACTGTAGCGGCCGCGAGGTCAGATAATCGACCCGCGCTGATACCCACCCGACGACGACGTGCCCTGCCGCAGCTAGCTTGCGGACCGCAGCTAGCGGACAACGGACCCACACCGTGCCCAGGGCAGTGGGCGAGCGACGAATATCGCCCACCCGCACGTCGTCAGCCGAGCAGCCGCCAGCATTGGCGACCGCGGCCGCTACTTCCTCATTTGACACGCTGTCCTCGAGGTCCCTAAGCCGCAACTCACCCGTTTTCATGGGGCGAGTGATGCGAACCTTAAGGTCCTCGAGGGCCACGCGCATGCGCTCAGCCAGCTTGTCAGCCTTGGAGGCACAGTCGGGCCCGGACACCTCCATGATTAGTCCTCCGGTGATGGCCCGCTTTGAGCGGACATTGTCCACTCCCACGTCGGCCAGCTTTATACGGGACTTGGCGGCTGCCATCACTGCGGCCAAGGTGACCTCCGAGCCTTCTGGAATCGTCACCGTAATCGCCGCCGACGATGGCAGCCGCGTCGGCTTCGGCATGGGGCCAACCTTTGGGGTGACCTTAGAGCCAGCACTAGGGCCAGCTGTGGAACCCGTCTTTGAGCCTTGCTTCACCGCCTTCCTTTCGGCCGCAGTTTTCTTGGCCTTTTTGCTAGTCACGACTGCCCATGTGGTCGATGGCGCGGGGGTTGCCTGCGTCTCGGGTGGTCGCGACTGCACTGCTGGTAGGGAAACCACTGGCCCGGGTGGTGCTCGGCGTTTTGCCTGCGCCTTGTTCGTGCCAGAGGGTGCCTTTGAGGAAGATCCCGGATTTGCTGGAGCCGCAGTGCCCTGTAAAGAGGGGCACTGGGCTTTCATTGCCTCAGCCAATTTCTTGTCCATGAGAGCGCCGAGGCGCTCCATGATCCGACTCTCCCAATCTGACCCATCGGTGACAGGTGTTGATGCCCCCGGTTTGGCCACGCTCTGAGCGCTGGCCCGGGGACTAGCCTGCTGACGGATGGACTCAGTCAGTTTCTCCACCTTGGTAGAGAGATCGGCCATTTGAGCACGCAGCTCGGCGTTCTCACGCTCCAACCTCTCGACATTGGCATCCACAGACGTTCGTTGTGCCAGCACCCCTGCTGCAGCGAGAGTCTTCCGCACAGCCACGCGCAGGCCTTTCACAAAATCACCTTTCAGATTCTTCGATCTGTCGGCAATTTTTTCCA